>ML777400.1:1420797-1443268 GCA_009831015.1 Picea engelmannii | reverse complement strand
TCCTTGATCACATGTATAGTCTAGAGTTTTGAATATATTAATCTCTTTGTTGTGATTGGTTTGTGTTGTTGTGATTGGACGACACAAGAGCATCGTAGCAGAGCGGGGATCAACAGAGATAAGGAGAGCTTTCATAAAGTAAGTACATCATCCTTCTTCTCTTGTCCATTCAATACTTTAGAACTAGGGAAAGAGTAGTATTMTGTCTCAGTTTGTTCCAGATCCAGGTGGATCTGTGGAGATTGGTCTGTGTCCGCACTCACGAATTTATCCTAGAACACAAATCCAACTTTTTTCATCGCTTTGTCCCAGACTACGCCACTCGCGCACATGGTTTTCTCCACCTACTGCGACATGATATCCCATTTCGATGGGATGAACATGCTCAAACAAATGTTGATGATTTAAAATTTTCCCTATCCAATGCCCCTTTGATTAGTCCCCCAGACTATGATTGTGATTACATCCTCTACTTATCATCTTCTGTTGTTTGAGTCACATGATTCCTTATCCAATAATGGGATGATAGGCGTGAACACATGATTTACTACATTAGTAAAAACCTTTTAGGGCCACCCTTAAAGTATAATAATGATGTGAAACTCGCATTAACTGTTGTCATCACAGTCCAAAAACTATGACATTACATTCTCCTTTGAACTATCAAGGTTGTAGTAGATTCCAACCCCATGTAGTACTTTCTTAGTTGACAACAGATCAATGGAAAATTTTCCCAATGGATCCTTATCCTCCAGGAATATGATCTAGAGTTCTCTACTCCCAAAGGAAAAAAATCTCTTGTCCTAGCTGAACTCATTACGAATTTTCCCTCAGACTCCAAAGCTTCCCCCATCAATGAGGATTTCCCCGATGAACACCTCTTCTTCATCCCCTCCAATGACCCCTGGTACAACGACCTCCTCATATACCTTCGTACACAAAATTTTGGGTCTCACCTCTCTCGAGATGACCTCTGATGCATTCATCATTAGGCTCCCCGATACCTCCTCATCAAGGACATTCTTAATCAATGTGAGGTCGATACCATCCTTCGACAAAGCCGACATAGTCTTGAATGATTTCCACAACAACGCTTGCAGTGGCCACCTCTTGGGTATGTATATTTCCCTAAAAATCATTCGAGATGGATACTTCTAGCCCACTTTGTTTCATGACTGCATCCACACTATCAAGCGATGCAATAAATTTCATTTTTATGCAAACAAAGGATGAGCTCTACCAACTCTTCTACACCCAGTCATCACAGATGGCCCCTTTTGTAAATGGGGCATAGAATTCATGACTTTCCATCCTCCATACAGTAATGGAAACAAGTACATTATCGTGGACGTGGATTATTTCACCAAATGGGCCAAAGCCATGCCCACATTTAAAAACACCGCTAATAGAACAACGCATTTTTTCTTCAACCATGTCATTACCCAGTTCAGAGTCCCACAACAATTAGTTTCCAATCATAGTAAACATTTCAAGAACAAGATCTTTGCAGATCTTTGCAGAACTCTCCTCAAAATTAGGATTCACCCATGAGTTAGCCTCCCCATACCACCCCTAGTCCAACAGATAGGTCAAGGCTATCAATAAAGTCCTCAAAACCATGCTACAATGTATCGTCAATGACCATAAGACCAATTGGCATCATATGTTGTTTTCCGCTTTATGGTATTATCACATGATAGTGAAAACTACCACCGATTTTACACCGTTCCACCTCATCCATGGGATCAAATCCACCCTCCCTATCAAGTGTGAAATCCCCATGCTATGCACTACCATAGATCTCTTACTTAACACTGCTCCAATGGAGTAGTGGTCATTGACCTTAGAGTCACTTGATAAAGATCATCGATCTTCATTACAACACAATGAGGCAGCTAAAAAACAGTTCAAAGACACCTTTGACTACCATGTCAACCTTCGCTCATTCAACGAAGGTGATCTCATGTTATCCTATGATATCTCCCATGACACTTTGGGCCATGGGAAATTCAAGTCATTATGGCACAACCCCTTCATCATCCATCATTTCCTCACTAAAGGCGCCTACATCTTGGCCTCTCAAGAAGGCTACGCTCTCAAAGAACCCGTCAATATGTTGTACTTAAAGGAATTTTATGCCTAATCATAGCCCCCTTACCTTAGGTTTCTCTTTGTACAAATTTGTATAGTTTTTAGTCTTATTTACCACCACCACTCCTCATGTATAATATATCACCCGTGTTATTGAAAGATGCATCATCCATCAACCTACCACATCGGTTACGCTAACGGTGCCAACCGTTGGACCCAAAATCTCACTTTGACCACTTGGGCCATCTATACCCTCTCACATATACTATCCATTCTAATGGCATATGCTTAGGCCTGACCACCAAAAACCAAGCCGAATATGATGTCATCATTGGTCTCCTCACCAAGGCCAATCACCACCACATTCGTCACCTTAGCGTTCTATTAGATTCCAAACTTGTCGTCCTGCAGCTCAACAATGTGTATCATGTTCACGATCCTTTCCTCTTTCATAAATACCTGCAAGTTAGAATCCTATCTCACAAATTTGATTCCATCACATTTACACATATTTCAAGAAACCTCAATCAAGTAATGGATCACATGGATAACCTAGTATTAGATTGGAATTTATCACATTAAAAACATCATATACACAACATCATACATTTTTCAACAGATAACAATAGACATCATACATCATAAAAAACAAAACATAAAGATATGCATGATCAATGTATCCATCATATATATATCATCAAGGTCATAAATGTTTTACAAAAATATATATACCATTTCCCGTAGGCTCATGAATCCCTTCATCCCTATGAGTACACAAAAACTAGGTATCAAATAACCTATACAAAATAGGGCTCCCAAGCTCGTACACCCCAAATTGGCACTCAAGGTGCCCCTAGAACTCCTCTCTCAAGTCCTTTGTTCTCCGGAGGTGCCCCATCAGTTGGGGGCCCTCCTCCTCCAGAAGGAAACCGACCAATCATCATTGCTTCCACCACTGCTTCTATGTGGATCAATGTCTGCCACTCTTCCGGTACCCCCACATACTGGTCCATGACCTCCTCATCCTAGATGTGGGCCCATATGGCCTCATGAATACCCTATAGGACCCACTCAAATCATTGACACATATCCTCTAAGGTGGTTGCAACATCTCCCCATGGCTCTCTGGCTAGTCCAACATCGATGACATCTCGTCGATGCCTCTTCCCAGCCATTGAATCTATTGGATACTGTCGAGATGGATCCCATCGAGTCATCTCCCTGACGACCTCTGCCTCTCACCCCCGAGGTCCAACATCTACAAAAAAACAAATATATAGAGTTAACATCCATATACATGTATGATAAATGCTACCTACCCAAATCAAAACAAACAGATACAAAATGTACCTCTCTAGTCCCAGTCCTCCCCAAAAGGTAGCACCATGTATAGATCCTATTTGTAGTCCATACCCACATATGGATACTGTAGAATCACCTGTGGCATCTTCCAGAACACTAGCACAACTTTGGTTGTGAAGTAGTGGCCACCTTCCCCTCCTCCATGCCGAGCCAACCCATGTTCCCATCACATCAATCGTGGCTCTCGCCATGATGATGGATCCAGTAAAATCCATGGGTGAAATAGAGGAACCCTCTCTAAGAACCATGCCACCAACACCGACTCATATGAAAAATCACCAGAGTCAGCACACTGACACCAGTTCAACTGGTACATCATCTGGGTGTGCATCAACACACCCCATGCAAAGAGGTCTCCATCCAGGACCTCCTCCACCACCCTCAGTTGAACACCAGTGATCCACTAAGTTCCAAAGGATCCATATATCCTCACCACCATGGTCATGATGCACTTGGTCAATAGGTCATCGATGGAATCGATCCGGATGAACGAACCCAACATAGGGTTCCTCCTAGAACAATGTCGAGCTGCCATAGTCTCCACCCTATCCTCCTCTGGAATATGGGGATCAACGACTAATTCTCTCCCACAGAATGTGAGTCCGATCAAGAATTACATGTCTTCTGTCGCAGAGAATGTCAGCTACTCTTCCCTCACCATGAAGCACTTCATATTAGTGCTCCACATCCTGATAAAAAACTGGAGTAGGAACTTCTGCGACCATATCAGGGGGCAGTAAAAAAACTTGAGCAACCCATAGGCTGCCAAGTGTCTGTGTACACCAGGTTGCACCCTCGTATCCTCTTTCAGTTGGTCCTAGTCTCACTCTTGTCAGTGGAACGAAATCATGCTACAAACTTTGTTAATCACCTACATTCACCTAAAAACACCTGATCAACCACACCATCCATAAAAAATCATAAATATCAAAATACATACACCTCTGATCCTACACATCGTGCATGGCTTCCCCCATCCAATTGCACATCAATGCATGACTGTTCTTCTTATAGATGCGCACTAATGTGCGACTTTCCCCCATCCAGTTGTGCATCAATGCACGACTATTCTTCTTACAGCTGCGCACTAATGCACAACTATCACACTCACAGTCTCCCATGGGTGTACAACTGTCAGTTGTATAGGTGTGCATCCCATGAGAGCCTGTCTATCCTACCCACACACTCACATGTGTGACTTTCTCCCATCTAGTTGTGCATCAATGCACGACTGTTATTCTTACAGATGTGCACTAATGCACAACTATCACACTCACAGTCGTCTATGGGTGTGCAACTATTAGTTGTACAAGTGCGCATCCCATGAGATCTTGTCTATCCTACCCACACACTCACTTGTGTGGATTTCCCCCATCCACATCAATGCACGACTATTCTTCTTATAACTATGCACTAATGCACAGTTGTCACACTCACAGTCACCCATGGGTGTACAACTGTCAGTTGTACAGATGCACATCCCATGAGAGCCTATTTATCCTACCCATGTAGTTGCATGTGCAACTGTCTCAAGAACAGTCTCACATTTTGCATGTGTTTCTTCACCACAACTGCACACTCCTCAGTGCATGACTGTTAAGTAAAAATCCACACGCAATGTGCAGGAAACTAAGTTTTACCCATGCACATGTGCGTATGTATTCCCCATTTTTCCATTCACTTGTGGGTCCTACCCTTAAAAACCCCTGTAGTGCCCTCAATACAACCCCTACCTACAATCTATCAAATTCACAATATGTAGGATGATAGGGCCACTAACATGTTTCTCGCCACTCTTGGATCAGTGGCCTCATGCTCCAGTAATCTTGAAATCACCTCACAACTCTCTCATCAAATCATCAATAGTGATAGGTACAAATGAGGTGGCATTGTGGGCCCAACATCCATATATAGCCCATTTTTACCAACTTACACACTCTATTACAGGAGCCTAGAGCCTTTGTTTTCTGATTCGTTCCCAGCCACGCGATCCCGATCGCACCATCTACACATTCATATTCCTCAGGTTATCATCTTGACTTCTCCTCAGACAAGAATTTTTTCACGCCAGGTTCAGGTATGCATGCTCACTTTCAATTTTAATCAAAAAGCTATCATATATTCTTCATCATCAGATGTTGTTCATGTCGGGTATTTGGTTTTTTTTGTGCATGTACTTGTTCAACAAACTTACAGCCCCTTCAAGTATATGTTCGACACTGACATGTAATTATTCCCTCTGTAAAATAATTGCATATTCCAGTCACATCCTCTAACATTTTCATTTAGGGTCCCTACATCCGACTCTGTAGTATATTTACCTATGCCACATTTTGGTACTATAAACTGGTAGCACTCTCCCCCACATGAGTTTTCCCATTCATAGTTCCCCTCAACAACTTGACACTCATGTTGATTTCACCTCGTAGGATAGGGAGTCACGATAGTATTTTTCACTTCAGAGAATGAACCCCATACTTCTTCTCATCATATTTCTAACCTTCCCATTAGACTCCCAGGTCATATCATCTCACACTTGGTTCTATTGATTGCACCGCCACAGTTTCTTTAGCCATCCATCTCATCCACCATCAGTTTTCCCATATGCAGATTGTCCTCCATACACTTACCTAATACAGAAACCCACCCATGGGGCCCCCACCCTCCACTAGTTCTCTTTCACAAACTTGTGCTCTAAATAGACCAAGCCATCTTTCACAGGGGCACCCACTTCTCTATTTTGATAATCAACCCAAATAATTCTTTGTTTCGTTGGTAATTGTATAAAGCCCTTATTTCTAGCATATACATAGATTTTTAGTTGTCATCCTCGATGGCCTCCTTTTACCTGGCAAAGAAACCCATGTCGCCCTTGGTTGGGGTATCCACCCTCCTTTTATACCGACATCGTTAACAAACCTTGAGTATCCCAAGTCCATGTGCCCATGATCTCTGATTTTTCCCACTTTGTTAGCCTCCGACATAGTTTAACCCCATATCTAGTTGTTCCCCTAACACTAGATCTAATTTTATGGTTGCTTCCAGTCATTTTTAAAATACCCCAACCAAGGGAAGTATTGAGTGCCACAACATCTTGAATTAATTCATGTTACTCATCAGTACCTGATATCATCTATTGCTCAATGGATTTCAAGAATCCTTTCGCTTCTTGGCGTCGTGTCTCCCTTTCTTTCGACATCAAAACATTTTCCAAAAGGGCGACATCATCTTGACTCTCATTACCTTTTCAATGAGGAGTCTCAAACGACACAGAGAGAATCATCATTTCTTTATGATTCCATTGACCCCCATAACATTTGACTTCAACAAACTCTCATGTTACGGTGGGTGTTACTATGCGGTCATTGCAACTTTTCATACTAGTTGAAGACCTATGAATTTGCCAGGCCATCAATGCCTACGAGTCATTTACACTTTTTACCATTGTCCTTTACTCTCTTTAGAGTCCATTCACCATTCATAATTGTCATCTATCATTATCAATCACCCCCAAGGGCACTGCAGTTATCTACATCATCATACATCTTCAATTACAGTCCCACATTTTGGTTTCATGACATGAGCATGGGGCATGCCTCCCTCATTTGTATATAGATTTTATTTTTTCTTCCTAGAGAAAGGTTTGGTTCCCACAATTTTCCCTCTCCCTCCGGCGGATCTCTCTTGCAGTTCCTCTCTTCACTCTTCCTTATAATGGCACTCTCAAAAAAATAAACATTGATGTATTTAGGCTATATGTATGCTCCTAACCTCACACATCAGGGGGCATCTGTTATCACTGAAAAATCATCTGCAACATTATGCATAATGGTTGAAAAAAGACATCAATGCCATCATCAATTAGTACACCTACAACACCAAAATCCATCAAAATGCACAAAAATATACACTTGGTTCAAAAATTAAAGTGCACAAATTCACTAAAGGGAGCATGTGCACAATGCACATAATTCCCAGGCTAACACAACCCTAAGCATGCACTGTGTGCCAAATGCACGACTGTCTATGAGAAAATCCACACACTTCTCATGAACAATGCATTTATGAATCTTGTCGGCCTCTCAACCACTTCTAGTCCGACCCCCAACATGATTTGACACTTATATCTGAGAGAAATATAGCTTGGAGGTTATTCAAGGTCTAGGAAGTTCCCTAAAAGGCCTCTTGTTCACACTATGAACCAATTGTATCTTTCCATGAATGGACACTATAAATATGTGCCATGGGTGTGCTAGAAAAATAAGAACTTGAAGGTATTTTTATGCTGCAAGAATTATTCTTGGAGAATCCTCTTTTCTCTTTGAATCATTCAAGCACTATAGCAAGGGCCATCCTACTCACCTCTTGAGAGGATTGGCATTGTATTTCTTCACCATTGTCCCTTTCCATTGCATGAAGAGAAGATCTCTCTATTAGGGAACTCAAGAGCCCTCCCAAGGAGGAAGAGGGGATTCATAAGTTCCTTCCTTTCTCTACGGTGTTATCATATCAATATATTGATCCATTGGTAGCTATATGATGGTAATTTTTTGCTTTTCATGGTTCTAGTTCTTGCAAGCTTCTTTAACATTTATTTCTTTGTTGTTTTTAGTTTCATTTCCTTGTTTCATGTGTATTTGGTTATCTAATAAACTCACAAACCTCTTTCTTGCTTATATTACTTAACTAAGCATGCAAGTGTTGTGTTTTTTCTCACCCATGTGACAAAACCAACATAAAAGAAGGATTATACCTCTAAGAGTACTGTAAAATTACAAGAAATTTCTCCTGTAGCTAGACAGACTAGATTCATAAAGAGAAAACAAATGCTACAACAGGAGGAAGAAGTCAAAAAAAGGAACAAATCATCTATTTCAAAACATGATTTTATGGGTTATAACATGGTTTATACAAGAATAATAGTTAGGCAAAGGACAAATAAATTACAAGAGGTGAAAATTGAACCAGAAATATAGATCCATGATGTACCTGTTAACAATTCGCCACTAGTGAGACAAAGAAAAAAGAGCAAGGGTAAACAACCTGTAAACTAGCTCAGCAGTCCTAAAGCAAGAGCTACAAATAAGT
The DNA here is from genome assembly GCA_009831015.1 of Picea engelmannii. Lineage (NCBI taxonomy): Eukaryota > Viridiplantae > Streptophyta > Pinopsida > Pinales > Pinaceae > Picea > Picea engelmannii. Next base: position 1,434,727 of record ML777400.1, on the reverse strand, counting down.
TGAGACTTAATTCAAAGTACCTATTTAAACCCTATTTAAAGAAAGATAATTTGATCATTTTAGATGATGATATTATAGAGAAATTTCATATGAAGACTAGAAAGGGGGAAAATCAACAACTGGTGCAAAAAATAAAATCTTCTCACTTAGATGATGAGAACCCTCAAATAACCAAGAAAGAAAGGATGAAAATCCATACACTAAGGGATATTCCATAGATCATAGAGTTTTACATGGAAGAAGGATAACCTAGTCTATTTGAGTCTGCAACATGTTATCATCATAACAATTTTTAGATCAGGATCCGAGTTTCATAGATTTAGAGAAAAGCCACATCGTTGTGGAAGTGTGATAGCTTGGAGGATAAGGTCTTATATGGTGGCATGTGGAAAAATATAGTGGAGGCACGAAAGGTAGGATTCATTGGATCGTTGATCTGAAGCAGCCTAGATCAACGACTAAGGGACATATCGAGGAATGAAGCAGCGTGGAAAATAATTACTTGAAGGCGGGCTGGGGAAAAATTCCATGGTTTCGTTCATGGATGTGTGGAACCTCTAGAGGTACATCAGAGAAAAAAGTGGTCTGCCTAAAACCACTTTCTGCAATCTCTGATATCGAAATTTTCTCGGGCACGGTGGACCGTAGATCTTAGAGCGATCTAGATCAACGGCTGAAACTCATATCGTCGATTGAAGTAGTGTGAGGATTAATCATTCGAAGGTGGGCCATGAAAAAATTCCATGGTTTCGTTCGTGGACACATGATGCCTCTAGAGGTACATCAAGGTGAAAATCAGTCTGCCTAAAATCGCTTTCTCCAGTCCCCAATATCAATAGGCACATATAAAAGGAGGATCCTCGACATTATTTTATGATACTTTGAAACATTCAAACATTCAAAATTTGACACAAACCATCCATTTGAAACTCAAGATCAAAGTTAGATCAGATTCATTTTTTTTTTGCGCTTAACAAGTATTTTTCACAATGGCCACTAATCCTGTCATTTTATCCATGAATGAACAAGACATCACCTCTATAGAAGAAGCCATAATTGACAGGGGCTCCGATGTTTTCGACACATAGATAATAGTCTCACCCATTTTCGTGTCCAGATCGAATTTGTTAGAAAATGTTGGGAAGCATATCCCTTTCCTCAGAACATATCAAGCCTCCATTACCCCTTATGTCGTACAAGTAGTCTTTCCTTTCCCTGAGTTCATAAGCTGGTGTGCCGAGCAATATTCACAAGAAGAAAGAGTTATTTTGAATAAATTAGAGTTAGAGGTTTTATGTGAAATAGATAGCCCATCACTTCGACATACCCTCAATGTATTAGAGTCCTCCTTCGTAGCGTCAGAGCCCTTCGATGAAGAGAACATGATCATAGTTTACAAAGAATTCCCTTCAGAAGTAAAAACCTTGTTTCTACAAACCATTGTCAAACCTGAACACCATTCAGAAAGTCTGTTGTTACCTATCAATGTGAGCATTATGATCATTACTTTCCAGTGGGCTTGCTCCCTTCTTACCCAAATTTTAGGGTTAGATAATGACAAGTTCATAGTAGAAGTCATATTAGGTTTCATGCTAACCTTTTTTGTGTCAGAGTCTCGTCATTCGGTCTGTATTAGTTTTGACAGATTCATTGCTAATAATATGCATCGAAAATTAGTCAATTTCAGTTCATTGAGACACTTCAGATACTACATGCACCTGCTGAGGATGTTCCTGGAATCAAATAAGACCAAATTCCCTAAAATTGCTTTCATCTCAACTGAATGAAAAAGGATCACCATGCTGATTTTCATCAATAAAATCATGTCCAAGGTGTATAGTATTATCTTCGGCTTAGACTTGCCAAGGGTTCTGGAAGAAATGAAAAGTTTTTTACAACCAAATCCATAGGGCAGGGTAGGAGATTGGATGTTTTTCATACAATCCACTGTGATATGGGTGTATGGCTATCAAGAAGGACCTTATCTTTTACCAGTCTTTTAACTCCTAGAATTTTTTCCTTAGAGTTCATCAGACAAAGGAGCATTTCAAAAATAGAGCACTTTCTAAAAGCACACAAGGCATCTAACTTAAAATTTCCTTTCATGGTAGGACCCTTTGTGGCAAAAAACAAATCCTGTTTACCTCAGATCCAAGACAAATTCAATGAATTCAGGTTTACACAATTACAAGGAAGGAGATATGACCCGCATCAGATCATATCAAAGAGAAGGATGGTGAGTAAATTGGGCCCCTATGAGCACGATCATGCTGAAGGATTTGATAAACTCACTAATCTGGAAACATGTACAGATATGGAGGTCACTTTGTAGCATTATCGGATAAAACCAATAGAGTCTTCCCCTCAGCAGATCCAGACACATAAAGCTTCTCCAAGATTGATTGCTAAATCCCCAAAGTTGAGTGTTTATAATAAGAGGAATAGTTCAAAGGCCCTGGGTGTCAGTAATCACCAAGATTTTCCCAAGAAGATGAAAATTATACCACCCTCTCAAGTGGTTGACCTGGAAGAAGAAGAACCTAAAGAGAAAACGAGCATGGAGATGGTGGAAGGTGCAACCAAGAACGAAGAAGTTGGTACATAAAGCATGCCACAAAGTGAAAGCAACACAAGGGTTTTTAGCAGCAAGAAACACATATTTAGCAAGATACCTGGGGCAATATATCAATCCAAAGAAGACTTGATGAACCAATATGTTGTAAAAGGAAGTATGGCCAATAGTGAGATAAGAGACATGTTGCCAAAGTAGAGAATATCTCCCAACACAAGACATTCATGTTCTCAGTCAGAGATGTGGAGAGAAAGATGTTTAATATGGAAATAACAGATGATGATAAAGTGTTTGAAATCAATATGCACTGTGAGAATATTGGTGCCCTAGACAAAGTAAAGTTCCACAAGAATTCTAGTGACATGTTATACTCAGACTATGTAATCTTAAGTATGAAAGTTTCAAGATTGACAACACATGCACTCAAACTAGATGGACAATTGAAAAAGGAGAAAGCATCCAACAAAGCCTGGCAGATACAAGTCAAAATATTGGAGTCCGAAGGCCCTCAAGGAGTAAAGGATTATTTAGATGAGAAAGAAAATATAATCCAAGGTCCGAAGAAGAATCTAAATATGTCCCCTACTAAACATCCATAGACAACAGAGCTAGTTTCTCTAGAGAAAGAGAAGGAAACATTCAGACAAGAAGCACTAAATTACAAAGCTAAAGTATTACAGCTGGAAAAGGAGAAAGAGAATTGGTTACAAGGACAAGTAGCAACATCAGATATGGTTGTCATTGTACCTACTAATACAGAAGATGGATCAAGCACTGCTAGATTGGTTCAATCCATGTCCCAAGTGAGATTACAAATGGGGAAAATCAAAATCCTAAGGATGTTGGAGAAATTTATATTTTCGACACACTAGTTCAGTGGGAGTTAACTGACTAGTTCTATTTTAGAATTCTATTTTTACCATCACTATTATGCATGCATGCATTCCTAAGGAAAGCTAATTGCTTGATTGTTTTTCTTAATTATGGAATGTCTTTCCCTATATATGAGTGTATTCCACTCATTCATTGTACCATATTGATCATGATCTATGTATCAATCATCAACTCATTGGAGTAGTGTGAATATATTTTCTCATTCTTCCATATTGAATCTCTCTTCCTTTCTTGATAAGCTTTGTTTGTACTTGCTTTAGCTAGATATCCTATGCAGTTTTCCATGAAACAATGACATGGTATTAGAGCTATGCTACTTGGAGCAAGCCAGACAAGCCAAAGAATAAGGAAAATCAGAGTTTCAACGAGCTAAATTCATGGTCATCCCTTTCAGTAGTTATTCCTCCCAAAATATTACGTTTTTGAGGAAACAGCCTAAAAAGAAATTAAATCGGCCCATTTTGGAAGTGGTTTTTCAACCGTTTGGTGAGATTCTTCATTGTTTGCTCAGTAAGTAAGTTGCAAGATATCCTCCTGAAATTTATACGAATATGTGGCCGTACCTTTCTACAGTGATTGCTCCCAAAAAAATATTACGTTTTTTTAGGAAGCAACCCACTTGGAAAATAAATCGGCCCATTTTGGAAGTGGGTTTTCAACCGTTTGGCGAGATTCCTCACCATTTGCTTAGAAAGTAAGTCGCAAGATAATCTATTGAAACTAATACGAATTTTCACTTAAAGTGTCATTTCTACCATGATTTCTTAATTTTTCACTTACAGATTGAGAGTAAATTTTTAGGGGTTCTTAGAAATAGTGGGAGAGATTTATATGACAACTATAATACAATTAAACTTGGTGGTAATCCTCACACCATACAATTATTTTGATTGGAAGCCCAAGGCGACATTCCAACTAAAAAAAAAAGGACTATATAATTTGACGATGGCGACAGAAACATAACCTACATCAGTGATTGAGAAGATAAGATGGGTGAACCGTAAGGATGAGGCCACAAGACTACTTCTTGATTTAATCTCCACTGATTCATGGTTTCATGTTGCCATATGCAAGACTCTAAATGAGATTTGGACCACCTTGGAAGGACTCTTTGGAAAGCAGGATGAGATGCGAGGTCATATGTTTGAGGTAGAGTTGAATACCTTAGAACCTAAAAGTTTTGATAATATACAAGATTTTTTTACTAAATTTAAATATTTTCTATTAAGCTTGGGTGAATGTGGTATTGATAAGTCTACACAAGAGAAACAACTTATTCTAACAATTTTGGCCAAGCTAGGACCAAAATACGCTATATATGTCTCCAATTTCCATTATGGCATGTGTCTTTTTGGAACAAATTGGAAAATGCCTACGTTGGCTTGGTTCATTGAGTATCTTACACAAGAGAAGACAAAACTCATATAGATGGGCCTCATGAAATATCCCAAAGCACATTCACTCACCATGCATGATGGAAAAGGGTCATCCAAACAGAACGAGAAGGAGGGATATTCCAAACCCTTCAATGATTCTTCAGGTTCCAAAGATTCTTCAAATTCCAAAGGGAGGAAGAAGGGAAAGAAATACACATATTGCAATAAACCGAATCATGAAGAATCCACATGCATGAAGAAACAGATCGATCTTATGGCACGGGCACTTCAAAAGAACAACTTTGGAAACTTCATTCCAGAGGGAGTCAAGAAGCGGAAGGAAGAAGATCCTTCTCCTAAGAAAGGTAATCATCATGCTCTAGTTGCAATTAATTCCTCATCTAATTCATGGATTATAGATTCTGGTGCATCCCATCATATGGAAGTGAAAGAGGAAGTTTTCTCTTCCTTGATTCCATGCTCAAGACCCCCTATTCTCATGGGGGATGATACTTCAATAGCAGTGGCAGTAGCAGTAGAAGGGAGAGTGGAACTCCACAATGGAAATTTTGAGAATGCTTTAAATGTTCCCAAACTTTCTATGAATCTATTGTTAGTTTATCAGATCACTCAGAAAGGTAAAAAGGTTCAATTTACATCAGATTCAGTTTCAGTAATTGGCATGCATGACAATTCCATCATTGCAATTGGTGAGTTGGATCACAAGTGAAGGTTGTATAAATTCACTAAGTTTTCTGACGATGACTCCTCTATTCTACTTACACATAAGGAGAGCACTTTGTATGCACCTCCAATGCAACATGAATATACTCTTGTTCTTCCATCAGTTTCATACATTAGAGATGATTCCATACACTCAAATTTTGTACATGGAAATAAGCAGGTAATACATCCAGATAAGAAGCCAGTGTTGAAGCTTCAACAGATGCCCAAGAAGGCACAGACCACACTTCAGGTAGTAGGAAACCTTTCAAGTAATCCATTGGATTCAAGGATGAATCGATCTCAGCATGAGGAGCCTTCTCATGTATTTTCATCTTCAGAACCTGTGATGCCCATGCATTGTTATATGGTTCAATCTACTGATCCACAGAACTACAATAGGGTTGTGGGAAATCCATTATGGCAAGCATCCATGCAGAAGGAGTATGACTCACTCCTACAGAACTAGACTTGGAATCTGGTTCCACGTCCACCAGAAAAGAATATTTTTAGGTGCAGATGGGTCCACAGGATCAAGAGGTACAAGGCTCGACAGATTGCCAAAGGACTTCATCAGATCCATAAAGATTTCTACATCTTTACAAAGACTTTCAGTGAGCATAAGTTTCAGACTTTGCGAGATCATCTTGTAGTGAAGAACACAGTTGTCTAACAGTTTTTATTTGAGGGGGGGTTTTGTTCCCACATGGTTTTCCCTCTTTCCTCACTTTTATTCAGTGTTCATTAATTGCATTGTACATGAGTATCTAAAATGGCCTGGTAGTCGGGACTCATTTTTTACTCCATATTGATGTTCAGGGGGGGTGTTGGAGACATTTCTATTTTCGACACAATAGTTTAGTGGGAGTTAACTGACTAGTTCTATTTTAGACTTTTTATTTTTACCATCACTATTATGCATGCATGCATTCCCAAGGAAAGGTAACTGCTTGATTGCTTTTCTTAATTATAGAATGTCTTTCCCTATATATGAGTGTATTCCACTCATTCACTGTGTGATATTGATCATGATCTATGTATCAATCATCAACTCATTGGAGTAGTGTGAATATATTTTCTAATTCTTCCATATTGAATCTCTCTTCCTTTCTTGATAATTTTTGTTTGTACTTGCTTTATCTAGATCTCCTATGCAGGTTTCCATGAAACACTGGCAAAGGAAGCCTTGGAAAAGATGAAACAAGAGATGAAAACAAAAGATGAAAAGATGGCTCCACTCCAAAGGGAAAATCAAGATTTGCAAGAGAGAGTGACAAAGTTGAGGACGAGGTTAAAAGGTAAAACAATATTGCAAGGAGCTAAAAATGTGATCTGGGATGCTATTGTTGTAGAGGATTCTAAGTTTAGAGTTTATCTAAATTTTATAAATGACAAAGACAACATGGTTACCACGTCCTGAAGCAGGTGTATTGTTGTTAATGAAACATTAGCCAAGAAACCTTCTGAATGGGCCCAAAATGCTATTGATTTGTTGAATTTTGTGCCCACTTTTGATCTTTAGACTATTGGGGTAAAGGACATAACTGCTTTGATCATCTGGGCCAGGAGAATCATCGCTAAGCACAACTTGATCAAATCAGTTCAAAACAAAGCTATGCAAATGGAGCACAATATATAGGAGTTTAGAGACACATTTGAAAAATTGTTTGTCAATGGCCTCCCACTATTTTGGGATGGCAAAGGTTCATTATACAATCAAGAAGAATACAATTATCTTCTCATTCAATGTAGATGGACCATTCCAAATTTGAAGCTATGGAGGAAAGTCTGAAAGGCCCAAGTCTGGTAGAGTATTTGGCCACAGAATTTGAAATTTTGAATCAATTAAAAATGGTGAAGATTGGCCTGCCGATTATTTCCTATGCCACGCGCATTGACCTAGATATTTTGATTAAGGAGATGATGGACTACGAGATTCCTTCTTACTCACAATGGAAGGAAATCATGCGGCTAGGCAAGACAAAATGTAATTTTCCTGGAACCAGTAAGTTTCCTCCAGGTGTCACCAAGCCAACGAGTTCAACAAAAGATCAGGACAAGCCAGATTTCGTAAAGGAAGCTTAGCAGTTAGAGAAATTTGTTCTTAGTTTTGAAACGTCTTTTGAGTGATCATTGTAAATTGGTTCATATACTGAGACTGTCAGTTGAAATTACTATAATTAGTTTATAAGCTAAAACATTTTGTTTCAGTCATTGTAATCAAATTGTATAAATGTTGGGGCATTTGATTGAATTAATGTTGGCAGAAGTGCAAGAGCACCCTTTTGGTTGTTTTGAACTCTATTGTAATTTTCTGAAGCTGAATTGAATATATATGCAGAATCTTTTGAAGTCTCTATGAAAATATTCTAATGGTGGTGATATGATCTTTGTCTTCTTTCATCGTATGTATTTCCTGTTATATGTATTCCATTTACACTTTCTTCTATTTAAATTGGATAGTTAAAGGCCCATAATTCATCTTGTGATGCTCTTGCCTTAAGAAATTTAAACTGTGTGTATTTCTTCTTAACAAATTTAGAATTCATTTCAATAATGCTCTGATGTAGTGATTTGTTTTCTTTATCTTCCTACATTCTATTTAAATTCAAGAATAACTCAAACTCATCACCTATTTTAGCCTTTATCCTTTGGAGAGTTCTACTGACTGGTCATTGTTTTCATTCACTTTCAGAATTTTGACTCCATGGCCGTAAGTCTTCCTCCCTTTCCTTGTCAGCAACTTTATTAAAAAACCCCAAAACAAACCAAAATCTAGCCACCAATTTCCAAAGAAATATCAAATGACACGAGAGATCCCTCTCTGAGTTGAGCAAGCTAGTGCTTTAGCTCTAAAGTAGGTTGAAACAATTACCTATGTCGTTTGTCTATCATCCAGTCAAAATTTACAGAGTGCACCTAATTGTTGATATTATGGTAGTTGCGGGATGTATTTACCTCCATGTGTAAACCTTACGATAATAGAATATTCTGGGAAGTAAGAAGAAACCCTAATTGATTGGTTAATAACCCTAGAAGACAAGTCGGCTCAAGGGAATTCCCTGTATTAGGTTATTAGTCTTGAAGAGAAGAAGTCGACTAAAGGAAATAATATATACTAAAGAATTAGTACCCAGAATAAGAAGTCAACCCACGCAGTCTGTCAGATTTAGTATAAATACGGGAGGTCATTCTTCATTCTAGCAAGTATTCTCAGAATTGCAAATCACATGTGTGCGCACTACAGTTGGGCTATTTTGTGCACAAGTCTGGAGGAGAGTTGTCATTGTAGCTGTTGCAACTAGCAGATTTTGTTTTGGCTTGGAATATCTCTTGGTTATGGTTTGGACTACCTGATCAGCTCTTGTTTTGTGCACTATCCTTGGAGAAAGGTGCACTACCCTTTTTTTGGCTATCTAGCCTAGGTTTTGCTTCCGAAATGATTCTCTGTCAAGGTTAAGGTTCTTGGAGGGTGGCTTCGACCTATGGTTGGGTGACAATAGTGATATTGTATATGGTAAAACAAGCACAATCCATCAAATTCTAACAGGTTATGAGCTCACACCTCCTTCATTCATTCTAACCTCTGGAAGGGAGCATAGCCATAAGGATCCTAAGCTCATTGAAGAACCATTGCTAGGGTTTCTAGCAGGAGAAGTTACTAAATCACTGTTGCTAGGGTTAGTAGCAGGTGTAGTTGAAGAAACCCTAACCCTATCATTGAGGAACATTAAGTGAAGGTATTGACCTAATTTCTAGATAAACTAGTGTGCCCTAGCCTAGCACACCTCCTGGTACTCTCAGCAAGCCAAGACGTCAAGTTTGAGTTTTTTTATCAAATCTAGGGTTGACCAAGTCAAGGAAACCATGACCTACTCTATGAAGTCAGAAAACAAGTTAGATGGGTCTTCTAACTTCAGAGTGTGAAAGACAAGGATTGACCTCATCCTTGCCAAGAATAAAGTGTTGGAAATCGTGAAAGGAAAGATCGTGGAACCGGAGTTTGAAGAAGGAAAAGAGAAGGAACTACAAAACGTTGTAGTTATGTAGAAGTTTAGAGACATTGACATAAATTCCATGAGTATCATAGTGGAATATAAAAAATACCACTTTATACCCTACATCTCCCATCTTGACTAATCGAAGAATATGTACGATGCCCTAACAAACCTCTTCTCAGTCAGAAACATTGGACAAGTAATGAGTCTGAAGAATGAGATCCATGACATGAAGATGAATGATGATGAAAACATAACATCATACTTTGTGAGGATGTCTTAGTTAAGACTTCAACTAAAAACTATTAAAGAGATCATCTCAGAGAAGGAACTGGTAAATCTAGTGCTCAATGGTCTTCCCAAGACATGGGATGCATTTGCCGCAAGCATGAACACAAGGAAGGAGTATCCTACATTTGAAGAACTTTGGACTTGTTGTGCACAAGAATAATCAAGGATTAGTGCAAAATAGAAACCTCAAAAGAAATACGATGATCAAGCCTTCACAACAAGATTCAAGAATTTCAAGAACAAAAGGAAGTTTGGCTCAAGAAAGAAGGCAAATCAAGAGAAAGATATGTCAAAAATATAATGCTTGAACTGTTAAAAATACAGTCACTACAAGAATCATTATCCTAAGCTAAAGAAAAGGAAGAAGACACACGAAGCAACAGTTTTCGAAGAAAAGGAACCTACAAAGAAGACTAAGCATTATGCAAAAGACTTCTTCTTCTGAGACAAGGTAACAATACTCTTCATAGTTCTTGTATATACCATGTTTTATGTACATATCTTGCATATATATTTTCTAGAAGATAATATGTTCCAAGAGAAGAACAACAAGATTGTTATCACTATGACTACAAGACAAGACAATACACATGAAAGGACAAAGTACATAAACAAACCTTGGTAACAATTCATGTGGAAGTTATTAAAAAAGTAATAGCTAAGCATAAATCAACAATCAAGAGGAAATTAGAGTAAGACTTATGATCACTTTACAAGAAGGCAATAAGGATGCATACAAAAGAGTGGATTATGTTCGATGGAAGGAGCCGATTATATACTTCTAAAAGAAAAACATGCACTCATACATGAAGCAAGGATTAGGAGAGAGATAATCCTATGATCCATTGAATATGATGAAGTATATATCCATGGTAGTAGCCATGAAAAGCAGTACGTGTTCAGTTTGACTTTAGAAGAAGCCTTCTTAAAAAATAAGCCTAAAAGTATCTCTAATTGTCCATCCACATCCATTATTCTATGATGAAATAAAGAAGTGAAATATTTATGGCATGGAATCTATAAGAAACTCGATGGATCCAAGAAGCTAAAGAGAAACATGAGGAAGAACATGAATATTCCAAGAAAGAAAGAAAAGACAGAACAACCAGTCATTGTATCGAGAATAACAAGACTATCAGCCTAATATGAACTCACAAAAAAAAAATCAAGCAGAGGAAATGAAAAGTGTGATGAAGAACAATGTATGGAAGACTTATGAATGCAAGAATTGTGAGATCCAGAACTAGAAGTTCTCCCAGATGGAGGGAGAAGACTATGATGATTGTTTGATCCAAGTAAACCAAACATACCTCTACATGAGCCAGTATATTGTTCACAATATCCATGGGTTGGATTTTACATGTAGAGCAACCTCAAGGATTTGAGGTATACTAGAAAGATACCCTTGTATGTTGATGGAAGAACATGACTTGGTGAAGAACCTCCAATGTAAAATAGAAGCATGGTGAAGACTTTCTATATCAGAGATATTGTATTAGAATGGTTACTCAGAAGCTCAAAATGATGGATTTCTAATCCATGACAAACTCTCATGATGGCAGAAGAATTACCACTTGGATATGTTCCAGTATGACCCTTGCCACAATGTTATGAGCTAGCAGAAAAACCAAGAGGAATCCAACAATGATATACTTTATTGATCATAGCTATATGAAGCTTTCAGAGAAGACCAGTGTTCCAGAAAGACCGAAGTACATTTAATATCAAGCATTACATTCTACAGAAAAGAGAAAGTGGTTCTCAAATATATATCTCCACAGATGAGAAGATAAGAAAACATTTTGGTAAAGCCTCTATCCAAGTTGAAATAGTTTGTGTACTCAAGCTGGAGCTTGTGGAGATGACTTCCTTATTGAAAAACGAAGAGATGACTCCTAGGTTGGTAGGAAGTACTGATGTGTTATTTATTTATGGACAATCATTTTTTAGTTCAAAAAATGGTCTAGGATGGGTAGTTCCTTTCCAGTTTGGAAATTGGTTTGAGATTTCTGACAAACAGGCATTTTCCAGTTCGGAAAATGGTCCAGATCGAATGGTCATTTTCAAAATGAAAATGGTTTGATGGATTGCTAATGTACCATAGAAAACAATTTCCCATTGTGGTTAACATGGGGAATGGTCTAGGACAGACTCTCTTCTTGAGGGTTACTCAAGAAGACTGGTCTGCCTCGTCGGATAGTCATTCTTTTGAAGCTCACAGTTGAGAGCAGTTTCAAAGAATGGTCCATTTTGGAGGTTGGTGCAGGACAGTCATTTCCTTTGGAAATGGTCTGGACAATCATTCCCTATGGAAGATCCATTCTCTCTGGGTTGCACTTTTTTTAGTGCTGGAGGAATGGCCCAGATAGGTTAATGGTACAGGTTCAACAATCAGGGACAGGAATTCCCTAAGGCAGACTCATTCTCTCCAGGTTGCACTTTGTTTAATGCTAGAAGAATGGCCCAGGGTGGGGAATGGTCTAGGCTCATAAATCAGGACAATTATTCTTCCTTTCTTGAGAAGAATAGTCCATATAGCTCATCATTGATGTTTTACCTTCCGAGGGAAGATTCTCTTCCAAGATATCACAGATGTGAGTGGAAGAATGGCCCGGATGATTAATTTTATATCATAACAATGGTTTATGTGCAGGTTGATATCAGATGATTTTTATGGAGACTATATGTCTCTAAATAGTAGATGTATGCTATTGTGGGGGATGTGTTCCACTAATTGTGACCATACATCACAGATCAAGTATTTTTGTGCTACTTGGTGTGGTAGTGCACCATTGGATTGTAGTTCTGTACTACTATGGATAGACACAGTTGTGTTCTATTAAATGATATTGTTTTGATTGACTTGAATACTATCAACAGTGTTGGAAATGATTATCAGCTAGATGGATGATCAAAGGACAAAGATTTCCCAAATGGAAAATGGTTCATAACATTTATTATTCTAAGACATATGTCCAAATTAGAAGAATGGCCCTTGTGTCACTCTGTGGTGTGAGTGACTTATCCAACATCATGTATGATTACTCAGATGGAGTATGGTTTCAAGAAATGATGCAGCTGATGACATTGATAGTGATGATGGTGCTCATGATCTAGTCATGAGATATTTTATACGACTATGTTTATGCTACCAGGTAAATGGTATGTTTGTTGTCAAGACCATTACCTTCAAATATCTCCCTGGCTAGGAGCGAGTGTTGATATTATGGTAGTTGCAAGAGGTATTTACCTCCACGTGTAAACCTGACGATAATAGAATATTTTGGGAAGCAAGAAGAAACCCAGAATAAGAAGTCGACCCAGGTAGTCTACTAGATTTAGTATAAATATAGGATCCCAATCTTCATTCTGGAAAGTATTCTCAGAATTGCAGAGCACACCTGTGCACACTGCAGTTGGGCAGTTTTGTGCACAATTTTTTAGGAGAGTTGTCGTTGCAGTTGCTGCAGCTAGCATATTTTGTTTTGGCTTGGACTATCTCTTGGTTATTGTTTGGACTATTTGATCATCTCTTGTTTGGTGTTTTATCCTTGGAGAAAGGTGCGCTACCCTTTGTTTGTCTATCTAGCCTAGGGTTTTCTTCCAGAATGATTATCTGTCAAGGTTAAGGTGCTCAGAGGGTGGCTTCACCCTATGGTTGGGTGACAATAGTGATACTGTCTATGTTAAAACAAGCACAATTCATCAAATTCTAACACTAACATTCTGGCGTCGTTGTTGTTGGACACACCTACCACACTTAGAGGGGGGGTGAATGAGTGTGGGGCTCTTTTTCCCAAAACTTCCCTCTTGCACAAAAACTCATCAATTAGCATTCAACATTTATTCATTACCCATTTTTGTCATTTATAACCATTTAGATGTGAGCACATATCAGCAACATATATCAACAATATATCATCAACAAGTCACCACCACAATGAACACAAAGAACACAAGATGTATGTACAATTTTCTTTTTATTACGGACTACAATCCTTGGGGTTTATCAACAACAACTGAATAGAGTACAACTCTACAAGATCACCATCTCTATATGCAAGACTCAGCTTGCA
>ML777400.1:1407783-1419051 GCA_009831015.1 Picea engelmannii | reverse complement strand
CATTCTCATCAAGGAAAATACATATTATATTACATCAATCATCAATCAATCAATCCTTTGACATCAATCAATCACTTGACATCAATAAATGACATCAATCAATCAAACCATTGGCATCAATGACAACATGATCCAACAGTTGTCGGGGACGAAATTGAAAAATCTTCCCGAGGAAAATGACTTAAAGCTTTAGATTGATCCCTGAGGCTGAAAGTGGATCAAATACCTTATTGGTTGAGAATATTTTTACTCTGGTGACTCTGTTACTCAAAGACCAGTTGCACCACACCGTGTGAGATAGAAATCCTAGCTCCTAAGAAAATCCACACCAAGAGCAACCCAGACCCAGAAGTTGCAATCCCTATGTCTGATCCTGAAAAGCTTGTGCGTAAAAGAAAATAAAATCCAGTAACCCCAGTGTTGTGTCCATACAAATATCTATCTTTACCCAAGGAAGGAGTGACTAGCATTGAAGACATTGAGTTTGATGTAAAATTTGAGAAAATCCTATTCAAAACTAAGTCGTATTATTTTTTAAGATAGACCATCTTTGACGAAAAGAGATTCAAAGATTTGATTTTAGCTGCATCTACCAGGCCTATAGTGAACCCTGCTCAAAACCAACATCCACTCCGACCCCTCACAACAACTACGGCAGCCAGATTTTCTCCCCTCGTACTGTCTTCTCAATTACATGATTTGCCTCAAGATTACAACCTAAGGATCAAATTATATGATGTTGAAGGTAACATATCAGCTCAGAAGCATCTATATTGGTTTAATGATTTCATAGACTTGGAAGAGGTGGATTTTGAAGATGTGAATATGAGGTTGTTTACACAAAGTCTTGCAGGAGAAGTAAGGAAGTGGTTCAGATCCCTTCCACCAGCCAGTATTGCAAATTTCAAAGCTTTTGAGACAAGCTTCATTGCAAAATGGGGGGATAAGAAAAATCCCCTTCAGTTGTTGACATAGTACAACAACATGAAGAGATCACCCGATGAAACAATGCAGTATTTTTCAGCCTGATTCATGAAGGTCTACCATACAATTCTTGTTGAGGTAAACCCTCTCCCTAAAGTTGCTCATCTTAGATATGCTAATTCTTTTGAAAGTGATTTTGCTTTATTATTAAAAGAACAAAGATCTACAACATTGGATGATATGATGACCAATGCTATAGAGGTTTAAGTGAATATAATGGATTCAGAGAAGATGAAATCTAATTCTAGTAGGGACACAAACAAAGCTCAAGATAAAGCACAACCTTCAACATCACAAACATTAGAGGAAAGATTTGAAGCAATGATGAGAAACATGGAGCGGATGATGGAAAGAATGGCTCTAAGAAATAGGCCTAACCCTAGAGAACAGGTTGATGGCCCACCCATAAATCTGAGAAGACTAATTATTCCTTAGATTAGGCATAGAGAGCCAATAAATCAAGGGAATCATGCAACTCAAGCGGAACAAGAAAATCAAGGAAACCAGGCAAATCAGGGAAACTAGGCAAATCAAGGAAACCAAGGAAATCAGGGGGAACAGCAAATAAGGCCTTCTTTTCAAAATAATTATGTGAATGAGGATTATGATGGATATTTCGAAGACAACATGAACTTTTATGATGATAAATAAACATATGTATTTTTGACCAAAGAAGAACACGACCAATTCATCGATGCAAGTGAGATCTTTTTGCAAGATGAAGAAGAGAGGGTATCAGTAGAAAGGGAAGATTATGAGACTTGATTACAAAACTCCATCATGCAATTCCAAAGGGAATATAACCTTCGAAATAAAAAGGTGTCTCCAAACCCTCCAAAGGGTAACCCTCCAAAGGGGAATCCCACCAAAGAAGCTCAAAATAACATACCTTCTTCAAGTTTGCCCAAAAGAGATTCTGTTGCAAAGGATTTAGCTACAAAGGATTTTGCCGTGAAATATTCAACTGCAAAGGATGTTGTGGAAAAGGGGAAGCAGAAGGAATAACCTCAGAATAAATTATTGACAAGAAAATAAATGGTCACCAAAGAGGTAGAGAAAACCTCATCCTCTTTTGATTTCGAAAGTGATATGTCTAAGATAAAGATTTCAGTACCATTTAATGAATTGATCAAGAATAGCAAGTATCGAAATCAAATCATCAAGATGTTTGAGATGGGACAAACCTATGATACCCTGAAAATACAAGATGACCACCCAGCCATCCTATTTGGGCCAAGAGTAGAGGAAAGCAAAAAAAATGAAGAAGTCCCTCCTTTTTATGTCAGCTTTAAAATCCACAACATGATTCTGCATAATGATATGCTAGACTCTAGAGCATCTCACAACCCGATGCCCAAAGTGGTCATGGACCAATTAGGTCTCTATGTCACAAGACCTTATAAGGACATGTTATCCTTTGATTATAGAAAGGTGAAATGCCTAGGCATGATCAAAGACATGGTGGTTTATTTGGCACAAATCCCAGCTAAGAATATGGTGATGGACATAGTGGTCGTTGATATCCCTCCAAAATTTGGTATGTTGTTGTCCAGGTCATGGGTTGCAAAACTAAAAGGAACCCTCCAAATGGATATGTCATATGACACTATTCTTGTCTTTGGTCAAGATAGAAGATTGTACGGGGAGGTCCTGCTTAAATATATGGTCAGCAATAAATCACAACCTAGAAATCATCCTATCTATTTGGTAGAAACAAAAATAGGGTCCTCTATTTTTTTCAATGACTTGTGCTCAGAAGAAGAGGAAACATAAATCATTATGGATGATAAAAATGATATTAACCAACAGATGGAGGAACTTTCAGAAAAACAAGGTGATGCAGAGGATCAGATATGGAAAATGAATTTTGATGGAGTTGCATGCAGAGAAGGAGTTGGAGCTGGCGTATGAATCAATCATCCCAAAGGAGACTCAAAATTATGCTCTTATAAACTTGTTTTCAAATGCACCAATAATATGGCCGAGTATGAAGCATTAATATTGGGGTCGAATGTTTTGGAAGAATTAGGTGCCAAAAGGATTGTTGTGCTTGGAGACTCTAAGATTATCATAAATCAGATCAAAGGCATATACCAAGCAAAACAACCCAGACTGAGGGCTTACAGAAACCTAGTATTAGACCTCCTTGAGAAATTTTCAGAATGCAATCTTTCAACAATTCCAAGAACTCCAGAGGATCCAAATATTGTTAAGCTGTCAAAGAAGCTCAATCCTGAAGTCAAAGAGAGGTATGTAAAATTCATGAAAGAATTCCCTGATCTCTTTGCTTGGAGCTATGATGAGTTGAAATTTTGTGATACCAATATAATCCAGCATGTTGTCCCAATCAAAGAAGACCACAATCCGTTCAAACAGAAATTAAGAAGAATAAACCCTCTTTGTTACCATTGATAGAAAAAGAAGTAAATAAACTATTTGAAGAAAAAATCATAGTGTCCCTGAGGTTTTCTAGATGGGTGGCCAACCTGGTGCCAGTTAGAAAAAAGAGCAGATAAATTAGGTTGTGTGTAGACTTGAGGAATCTAAATAAGGTGTCTCTAAAGGACCATTATCCATTGCCTAAAATGGATCACATTTTACAGAAGGTAGTGGGCTCTCAAAGGATGTCAATGTTAGATGGTTTCTCTGGGTATAATCAGATTATGGTGCACCCTGTTGACTAGGAAAATATGACATTTACCACACCATGGGGAACATTTATGTATGCCAAGATGTTTTTTGGGCTTATGAATGCAGGGGAAATGTTTCAAAGGGCTATGGATATAGATTTTACTAATGAAAAGGATAAATTCATTGTTATCTACCTTGATGACATCACTGTGTAATCTACCTCATATGAGGAACATCTCAAACATATCAGAAGGGCATTTCAAAAATACAAAAAGTTCGGGATCTCTTTGAATATTAAAAAGTCAAATTTCACCATGGAAGAAAGAAATTTGTTGGGTCACATCATTTCGAAAGAAGGGATAAAGGTAGACCCCAACAGAGTTGAGGGGATCTTGGCATACCTAGAAGAAAAAAGGAGGTACAATATTTCCTGGGCAAAGTGAACTTCCTAAGGAGATTCATTCCTAATTTGGATGAAATCATAAAACATATTACTAATATGCTAAAGAATGGAAATGAAATCAAGTGGATCCCTGAGGCTAGAAAATCTTTTGAAGACATCAAAGTAGCATTGACAAAGGCTCATGTACTGGCTAGTCCCAATTTTGAGAAAGACTTCATACTATTCTCTTTTGCCTCAGAACACACAATTGCAGGTGTGCTACTCCAGAAAGATGACCAGGGTTTTGAGAAGCCCATATCATACTATAGTAAGACATTAAGAGATGTCCCTTTGAAATATGACATAATGGAGAAGCAAGCGTATGCTTTAGTCAAGGCATTGAAATAATTCAGGGTTTACATCCTACATTCACATACCACTGCTTATGTCCCCAGTAGCTCAGTGAAAGACATATTGACACAACCCGATCTTGAAGGAAAGAGGGGAAAATGGATTGCAGTGTTATTAGAATATGATCTTGAAATCAAGCCCACGAAGTTGATCAAAGTACAAGGGCTGGCAAGGTTGATGGCACAGATGAATTATGAACTTTTAGGGATAAATTTCACAGCAGACCTGTGAAAAGTTATATAAGAAGAAAATGTGACTCTTGTTGGACACACCTACCAAACTTATAGGGGGGGTGAATGAGTGTGGGGCTCTTTTTCCCAAAACTTCCCTCTTTACATAAAACTCCTTAGTCAACATTCAACATTTATTCGATACCCATTGATGTCATTTATAACTAGTTAGATGTGAACATATATCAATAGCATATATCAGCAACACATATCATCAATAATTCATCACCACAAGGAACACAAAGAACACAAGATGTATGTACAATTTTTCTTTTTATTATGGACAACAATTCGGGGGTTTATCAACAACAACTGAATAGAGTACAACTCTACAAGAGCACCAGCTCTATAATGTAAGACTCAACTTACACCCTCAGCAGCAATTGAGAGGAGGCAACAATCCTCAACAGATATCAATATGTCAATAGGTACGCGACCTGTCAGTAGTGTAGCCAATGTGTGCACACACCCTGGCTCACTACAGCCCACGTATGCACGCGGCCAATGTATACAACAACCTGCGTATACCTTATGAGTTGTTAGAGTTTTTCTTTCAAGATCAACTTAGATTATCTGCAATCAATAAATCATTCTCTTATGTCTTTGACTATCCAATATGACCACTAGCCAGTCACATCACATCCAAGCTCTCCAATAGCTTGTTTATACTCCACAACAACTCAATATAAATTCTATCTCAATCATGTAGAAACAACTAGTATACCATAGAAATCATGTCACCATTGAATCAAAAGAGTACTTCTTACTCCATCAACCAAATCAACCAAACTAAACCATATCATAGAATCCATACCAAGAATTCCCTAAGAATTTACAACACATCAAACAATAGTATCCATCAAGACAATAATGTAACCATACCAGTGTCTCAGTGATATATTTGAGCCCATAAAATGAATATCTGGAACCTACCTCATCATCCAAGATCTTGGCACCATCTCAAACACAAATATCCATGATTTTATCCATTGTACGCTCCATGTACACAGTCAACCTATGTATACCTTCAATGTATACGCACCCTATACACAAACAACCCGCATATACATAAAAAAACTAGGGTTTCTAAATCTCTAAGAATTTTTCCGTCAATATCTCTGACATTGCCAAAACTTTGATGCATCCATGAGATCCTCCTCTTGCTCTCTTCCTCAGAATAGATCTTCAATCATGCTCAAGAGATCCACACCAATAGGATTCTCTTACAAGAAGCTCTCCATCAATACTCCAAAATATATTCACAAGAATATCTCCCTTGATCCACACAAAGGATGATCTACAAGAGACCATAGCTATTTAATTTATACTTTCATCCTCTAGGTTACTTAACCCATTTCTAGTTCACTTAACCTATTTTCCTTATTTTAGGGTTAACCACTTTCCATAAATAGAAAGTTCTCCAATACTTTATCATTTAAATGTTCCTTCTTGATTTTGTCACTTCTCTTTATCATTTAAATAATGATTTATTCTTTTAGGTCACTTTGACTTCTTTGACCATGGGGGCTTCAATCCTTCATATGGGGGTCCTTCATCTTCGTAAGGCCATAACTCTCAAACCATGAGGAGTTATGTGACATTCCACATACCACCTAAAATGACATTACAAGACCTATCCATCTAGGATAGTTTCACCAACAATTTCCTTGATCTTCATCTCATTATTCCACATACAAGAATGGGTCCTCCAACTATTCTTCTAGGATAACTCAATCCACAAAGCGTCTTCCCATGATGGATTTCACCATAAGGGGACCACTTTGGAATTCATCCATTTGTTCACCTTATCAATCATGATAAGAAAATAATGAGTCATCTTTTCATCAAACAAACTATGCATTATCATGTATCAATGAAAACTCATTGATCCATCTTTATCTATGCATCATATCAATGATCCATCTTTATCAATTGGTTTCCACTTTGACATCTATCATTCTCATCAAGGACAATACATATACATTGTTCATCAATCATCAATCAATCAAGCCTATCAAACAATCCATCACTTGACATCAATCAATCACTTGAAATCAATCAATCAAACCATTGGCATCAATGACAACATGATCCAAAAATATCCCCCTTTGGAATTGATGGCAATACCAACATTGATGTCAACAACAATTACCAATTATTGATGTCAAATATGTAGACAAGGCATGTTCTACATCAATAGTCATCAATCATATCAATATGACTATCTCTCCCTATTAGTAAACATCAATCATATTAATAATAGTCAATGTGACTATCTTTCCCAATAAATAATCACATCAATGTGACTATCTCTCCCCCTTTGACATCAATGGAAAAGGGCCATTCTCCTCTTGGGGATGCTCCCCCTATCTTGTTGCTGTTGAATAATCTCTCCCCTTTTGAACAAGGTATATCAATCTGATGTAATGTTGGAAATACATTTCTTATGCTCCTTCTATGACCATCACTCCCCCTGGAATCATGCCTCTGTGCTCTTTCTTCAAATATAGGGATCTTTTCTAGGTATGCATCTGATAAGTATCTCATCCTAGAATCATGGGAAGAAGAATGACTCCCCCTATGGGTATGTCTCCCCCTATCTTCTCTTTCAATGATGATCCTTGGACCTGTCCATGCATCAACCTTGTGCCATACCATTCATCATGAAGAAAAATATTAACCAAATACATCATGTTCCAAAATGTGTGCTCATCATACGCAACATCTATGTACATCAACCATGTACATCATCATCATGCAATGTGCCAAAATATATCATCCATGGAATGTATCAATCATATGCCTCTATCAATATGCCAACATGTGCATCCACCAATATGCCAAACAAATACCATCTATGAGTGTACCATCATGCATCATCACTTGCAACAAGCAAGTATATCAACCATGCATCAACAAGTTATGACTCCCCAATGATGTACAACATGACTATAGACTCAACTCACCAACTACATTTCTCAATATGTATCCCAACCACATTCAAAATGCATGCACCATGATAATCAAGATATGATTCCAATAATACATCATAAGATGTATCAATGAAACTTCAAATATGTACTAGCCATGTACCCCAAAAGATCAACATCAATTCATACTGGGTTAGTGTCATGCACCCAATATTTATTTTACATTGTCACCTTACATGATCTAACATAGAACCATGAAAAACCTACAACAAACAGTGTCAGAATCCCGCAATAAACAATGCTAGACCCTACATCACAAAGTTATACCATCATGTCAAACTCCAATCCTATTCATAGCCCTTTTATTTAGGCTTCACCACATATATGCAGTCTCCTGCACAACAGCTCACATATGTACACGACCTATTCAAGGTCAGCCTGCATATGTACATGACTGATACCACTATCACCCGCATATACCTCAGTAGATGACTTATTTGAGATTCCCTTCAATTTTCATCTTGTTCTGGTTGTTCTGTCTTCTTCACCCACTTCTGTAGAGGTTCTTGCTTCTCAGAACTTGAGCTCTGATCATCCATATTTTCAAATATGTCCCCCTTTCTTACTTCATTCCTTCTTCTAGCCATTCTATGTGAAGTCATCATCGTGGACTTTCTTCTTGTGTTCCATAACTCCTAGGATTTGTGGCCAAGTCCACTACAGTTGTAGCATCTCATGGTGTTACAGTGAACAACAATGTGTCCTACTTGATCACATCTCCAACACCTCATGGTGTTATAAAATATTCCATTATATCTCCTTTCATAAGATCTACACTCAAAATATTTGTGACCATATCCATTACATGAATAACAATGCCCATGAAAAATACTTTCATACCTTTTCTTTGGTGTCCCAAAAGTAGCTTCTTGATGTCTTGCTTGCTTTGTTCTTTTGAGATTTTCTTTGCCTTGTGTAGATGGTTGTTTTGCAACATTTTCTTCCTTCTTTGATGGACTTACCTCATTCTTCTTTGAGGTGCTTGCTTCAGCATGTGTAGCTTCTTCTTTGTATCCAAGTCCTGATTTATCACATGGTGATCTTTGACTTTCCAAGATCTCATCCAAGGTTTGTGAGCTTTTCAAGAATTTGTTGAGCTTTTCAACCTTCTTTCTAAGGTCAACAATTTCAGCTTCTAACTTACAACATGACTCTTCCTTTTCATTTATTTGATTCTTTAATAGTTCTTATATTCTTTTGGATTCTTCAATTTGGGTCTTGAGATGGACAATGATTTCAAAACTTTTTCTAATCTCATCATCTACATTCATTTCTTATTTTCCATTCTTTAGTCTTGTGATCTCTTCTTCCTTTTTTTTCAATTTGGTATTATTTCTCTCTTCTTGTTCCTTGATCATTTCCTTTAGTTTCAATAAGTGCCTTAGACTCCTCCTAAGAAACTTCTTAGTGTTATTTGAAAGATAGTTATAGTCTATATAATAATGATCACTTCTATATATATATATAAACCCTCTTCAACTTCCTTTTGAAGTTTTAATAGATTTTCTTCTATTCTTTTCATGGGGTAATTACCATCAAACTTTACACAAACTATTTCTACATCTTCTTCTTCACTTGTAGAGAAAAATTCATCATCATCATTGCAATCAAGGGTTTTTGAGGGTTCTTTACCTTCATTTGAAATATCTTCACTATCTTCCTTTTTGCCAATACCAACACATAATTCTTTGCTTTCATTTGAAATTTTTTCAAGATCTTCCTTTGTGCTATCATCACTTGATTCTTTATCTTCACTTGAAATGTTTTCAAATTCACATTTAGAAGTAATGAATTCAAGCGTTTTTGGAGATTCTTTACCTTTAGTGATCTTGATGGAGTGATCTTCAATATCTTCTTTCTCCTTCTTGCTTTGATATGTTTCCTCTAGCTTTAGCCATAGATCCTTGGCAGAAGTGCATTGTCTCATGCTCTCTTTGATAGGGCTTGAGATTCCATTAAGAATGGTCTTGAGAGCCAATGAATCATTCTTCTTTCCTTCCCTTTGAGTTGCAAACTTTGACTTGTTCTTCAATGAAACTGATCCACCAATGGTTTCCTTCCAAATAGTTTCTCCCATTGTCTTCAAATGTAATCTCATCTCTATTCTCCAAGTAGAATAGCTTTCCTCATCAAGGATTGGTATTTCATCATCCATTTGTGTGTCTATGGATCTCCTTCAAACTTGTTAAGGCTTGTAGTGAAGGCCCTCTCTGATACCAATTGTTGGACACACCTACCACACTTAGAGGGGGGGTGAATGAGTGTGGGGCTCTTTTTACCAAAACATCCCTCTTTACATAAAACTCCTTAGTTAACATTCAACATTTATTCATTACACATCGTTGTCATTTATAACCAGTTAGATGTGAACATATATCAGCAACATATATCAACAACACATATCATCAATAAGTCATCACCACAAGGAACACAAAGAACACAAGATGTATTTTGATTTTTATTATGGACAACAATCTGGGGGTTTATCAGCAACAACTGAATAGAGTACATATCTACAAGAGCACTAGCTCTATAATGCAAGACTCAACATACACCCTCAGCACCAACTGAGATGAGGCAACAATCCTCAACATATATCAATCTGTCAACAGGTATGCAACCTATCAGTAGTGCAACTAGCATGTGCACGCACCCTGGCTCACTACAGCCCGCGTATGCACACAACCAGTGTATACAACAACCTGTGTATACCTTCTGAGTTGTTAGGGTTTGTCCTTCAATATCAACTCAGATTATCTACAATCAATATATCATTCTCTTTTATCTTTGATTGTCCAATCTGACCACCAACCAATCACATCACATCCAAGCTCTCCAATAGCTTGCTCATACTCCACAACAACTCAATATGAATGCTATCTCAATCATGTAGAAACAAGTAGTATACCATAGAAATCATGTCACCACTGAATCAAAAGAGTATTGCTTACTCCATCAACCAAATCAACAAAACTAAACCACATCATATAAGCCATACTAATAATTCCCTAATCATTCACAAAACATCAAACATTAGTATCCATCAAGACAATAATGTATCCATACCAGTGTCTCAGTGATAGATCTGAGCCCATAGAATGTAGATCGGGAACCTGCCTCATCATCCAAGAGCTTGGCACCATATCTAACATAAATATCCATGATTTTATCCACTGTACGCTCCCTGTACACAGTCAACCCACGTATACCTTCAATGTATACACACCCTATACATAGACAACCTGGGTATACATAAAAAACTAGGGTTTATGAAGCTCTGAGAATTTTTCCATCAAGATCTCCGACATTGCCGAAACTTTGATGCATCCATAAGATCCTCCTCTTGCTCTCTTCCTCAGAATAGATCTTCAATCATGCTCAAGAGATCCACACCAATAGGATGCTCTTACAAGAAACTCTCCATCAATACTCCAAAATATATTCACAAGAAGCTCTCCATTGATCCACACAAAATATGATTTACAAGAGACCATAGATATCTTATTTATACTTTCATCCTCTAGGTCACTTAACCCATTTCTAGGTCACTTAACCTATTTTCCTTATTTTAGGGTTAACCACTTTCCATAAATAGAAATTTCTCCAATACTTTATCATTTAAATATTCCTTCTTGATTTT
>ML777400.1:1353307-1387826 GCA_009831015.1 Picea engelmannii | reverse complement strand
TAATTGTATTAGTTTGAAGTTTGATTTCTATTTTGTGATTCAGATCTCTTTTACAATAGCCAAGGATAAATGCATAAGTGTGTTAATGATTTTATGATTGTTTGCGTATAGAAGACATACATTTCCCTCAAGTATTAATGATTGTCGTTACGATTTCCATTTTTGAAGTTGTTTCTTCACAGTTCCTCACATTTTCATTTGCGTTGTTCCTTTTCCTTATATTTACGATTGTTTTTCCTTTCGGTTAAAGTTACAATAGTTGTTCCTTTCGGTTAAAGTTACAATAATTGTTCCTTTCAATAAAAGTTACATTAGTTGTCCCTTCCAACTAAATTACAATCGTTTCTTTCTGTAGATAGAGTAATTCATTATTTCCTTTCTAGTAATCAGAATTCATAATTGATAGTTAATTTTGCAAGTCCTCACTTAGAGTCAATTACTGCTTTTTAGTTAAGAGAATTCAATAGATTGATTAGTTCCTTTCCACTTTATAGCATATTAGTAATTAGATTTCAATTCCATTAGTTCTTAGAATCTTTGGTGAACATTTGAGGAACTTGATTGTTGATGAACTCAGATTTGGTTTAGCTACATGATTTTAGGCTACCTGCATAGACTTTGTTGATATTCTTGAGATAAAAGATGAATCTCCGGGTTGATAAATTAATGTTAAACTAAGATTGTTTTTAGGACATCTTTAGACACCAACATTTTGGCACCATTGTTAGGGAGTCTGTCAAAGGTAGCATAGGTTGTGTCTCTGGAGGACCATGTATTGAAGACGGAAGGTAAGAACCTACACAGGTAATAAGTAAAATGCTTATGCCAACGCTTACCTCTAGTTGACACTTAAGAGGCTTCGTAGGTGTTTTCTTTTGTTGAAATTTCTTTTGTTGTTGTGTGAAGTGTGTATGACTAGAAAGAAGGATCTTGAAAAACCAAAACCCCCACCAAAAATTACCAAAACCCAGGGTTCGGTGATCCCTGGAAGAAGCACTTTCATAGACGAAATCATCAAAAAGGGTGAATCTCAAGCTTCGATTGGACTTAGGAAAGGACCCACCCGAATCCCTTAGGAAGTAGTTTCACCAAGTATGGCCCACACTGAGATTCAAAGAAAAACTGAAGGGACTGAGTAGAGCTTTCAGAATACAGATCTCCCACTGCTCAACCCCTTAGAAGAGGAAAGCTCTAATAATCTGTAGGAGGGAATAGGAGAAACTAGTGGGGTTGCCAAGGCATACCCACCATCACCACCTAACCCTGAGTCTCTTGCGAAAGAAGAAGGAATATCCAAAATCCCAGATAAAGGGAGTGCAATCAAATTCCCTAGAGGACCAAATAATCAATTATTTCAAATAGAATACCAGGATCAAGAACCTCCTGAAAATTTTTGGCACATTTTCGATCAAATGGAACAACCAAATCAACAACAACCCTAGACTTCCACACTGGAGTATCTAATAGTTTACCCAATTGTCAATGCCCCCATGAAAGAAATCCCCTTACAAAACCTACCAACCTTCCATGGATTGATTTTAGAAGACCCGGATGCATTCCTATTTGAATTTGATGTCCTATGTAGAGGGTATGATTACACCTCTGAACCCCAAAAATTAAAACTATTCCCCTCTACCTTGAAGGGAGCATCCCTACACTGGTTCATGGGATTGGGAGGTGGAACCATAAATTCATTGGACCAGATGAAACAAACCTTCTTGTTAAAATATGAGGATTATTGTAGAATCAGAGACCTAAAAGATGAAATCTTTCAAATGACTACAAAAGAAAATGAATCATTAGAAGAATATGTCAAAAGATTTCAGTATAATTCGCAAAGATCACCCTATGGTACATTACCAGGTGAAGTACTCAAAGAAACTCTGATCAAAGGCATGAAAGATGACATTTATCAGGAAACTTACAAAGACATTTTTCTATTGTGTATTAAGTGCTCATGAGAAAGTACATGGACCAGGTCAGGAATGCGGACATCCCTCACAAGAAACAACAATATCACCAGTGGGGGTGTTACACGAACTGAAGTTGGTAATCTCCTAGAAATATTTAAAACAAATATTTTGAGGACTCTGACTACACAATTGGATGTATTGCAGGCCAAACAAAAAAAGGTAGAAGCAGAGCAGACCTTGGCTATATTTTTCCACAGGTGCAAAAAGAAACATGGTCCAAGGGAATGCCCCTTGGATATAGTTCGTGTTTGCGCTATTTGCACCAACGATCATGACACAGATGAATGCCCATCACTCCTTGGATTGAAAGTTGTATTCAAAGAAGCAGAAGAGGAAACAAAACCATTATATCTGATGGCTCAACACCGTCAGTGGCAGTCCCGGCCTCAAAATACATTTCAGGACCCTTCCTCTTTCTTTCCTGGACAATATAATCAACAACAGAATTTTGGTAGCACATGGAAGGGTCAGCCATTTACTAATCATAACTACCAGCCCCAGTAGTACCCACCTACAATTCCCACCTAGCCAAACCAACCTGCCACAAACCCCAACTGGAAAAATCAACCAACTACAAGTTCCAATTGGCCCAATTCGCAATACCCCACCTCATCCTAGAAAAATTTGAATAATACCTACCCTCCACAATGGCCTAATTCGACTGCCCAAAACCCAAATTGGAACCAAAACTGGCAGGGGCCCATGGGGATGAATAACCAACCTATGGGGATGGCTTCTCAAACCCAACCCCCGTTACAAACTCCACTCCCATTGCCCCAATCACAATTGCACCCTCAATTACCTTCCCAACCCCACCCAAATCCCAATAACAGACCAGCTCATCTCATCCAGATTATGGAAAGTGGAGAAGGGGAAATCAATCCAGTAGGGTGCAATGAACTTCATTTAAGATCAAGGTGCATAATCTCCCCCGAACAAAATGACGTTCCCCAAGAACTAGGGAATGAAAAAAAACCAGCAATAACACCCTCGACTGTGGTAATAACAGAAGAAATCGAGAAAGGGAGGAACACAGTCGAATCACAAGACTCTGATAAGGATGCAATTCCCTCCCCTCCATTCCCCGAAAGACTGATGATAGCGAAACCCACCGTATATCCTGACTTCGACATTGTAGGGGAACTCAAGAATTTATACATCAAAATTCCACTCCTGCAAGCCCTGGAAGACATACCGATCTATGCAAAGACAATCAAGGATCTATGTGGGAGGAAGCCCATCAGAAAAATAAAAAATTCATCATCAACAGTCCATGTAGTGGGAGCCTTATCTGATCTAATTTTGGGTAGAGAAACACCAGTCAAATATGAAGATCTAGGGAACCCCATAGTAATAGTTCAGATTCAGGGTTGTTCCTTTCCAAATACCCTAGTTGATTTCGGGGTGGCCATCAATATTCTAACTATGGAAACATGCAATTCCCTGGGTCTTGAATCTTTCGACCCAACCCCAATTATGTTGCAATTGGTCAATCGATCAGTGATCAAACCACTCGGCACACTACATGATATAGCCATTTCAATTGATTCTTGGGAATATCCCACAAATTTTCTCATCATCAACCCAAGAAGTGGACTCGAAGGGATTCCATTGATATTGGGTAGACCATGGCTGGTGACAACTGATACATACATAGGTTGTCGATTGGGTACAATGACAATTGCTAGGGGAGGGGTTACAAGGAATCTCATCTTATATCCTCTAGCCAAACCTAGTCCAATGATCGTGCACCCGCAATTGCCACCACCACGATATCCAGAGAAGGATCTACATTCCCCACTCATGATGGAAGAAGCCCTCAAGCTCAAGAATCATCTATAGGATGGTGTAATCAGTGGTTTTATTAACAACCCAACCGCTGTAAGTAACCCAACATGCCAGATGCTCCAAGATATTCTAGACTATGAAGCACAGGGAGACCCACTGGAAAATTTAATGGAACAATAAATTCTAACTGTCGTTTTTCACAACAACAAATCCGTTGAGATCACACTAGGGAAGTCTCTGAAAATTAATGCCAACCTAGAAGAGAAACAACAACAAAAGTTAATCCAAACCCTCTCTAAATACCAACAATCTTTTGCCTGGGAGTACTCTGATATGAAAGGTATTGATCCACAACTCTACACACACCACATTTATATTGAGAAATATGCCCAACCTATCAAACAACCGCAAAGAAGACTGAACCCCCACCTCAGATATATTGTTAAATAAGAGCTACAAAAGTTGTTGGATGCAGATTTTATATACCCTATCTCAGATAGTCAATGGGTTTCCCCATTAGTCATCCTCCCAAAAAACATAGGAAGTGGTGAATCTATATTGATTACAGGGAGCTAAACAAAGCTACTCAAAAAGACCATTTTCCATTACCCTTCATCGATCAGGTCCTGGATACCTTGGCAGGGAAGAAATTTTTCTCTTTCCTAGATGGTTTCAGCGGCTATAATCAGATCCAGATTACCCCAGAAGATCAGGATAAAATGACATTCACATGTCCCTAGGGTACCTTTGCCTACAAATTATTGCCCTTCGGACTTTGTAACACTCCAACTACATTTCAAAGGGCCATTCTAAGCATATTCAGTTATATGATTAGAGAAGGGCTTGAAGTCTACATGGATGATTTCACCCCGTACGACGACGACTTCGATCAAGCCTTGAATAATCTGGAGAAGGTATTGGAACGGTGCATCGCTACCAGGCTATGTTTAAGTCACAAAAAATGTCACATGATGATGACAGAAGGTGTGGTATTAGGGCATTACATTTCTGCAGATGGAATTAGAGTAGACCCAACAAAAATTGAGGTAATCCTTAATCTACCTACTCCACACACACAAACTGCGGTACGTAGTTTCCTTGGTGCTTCAGGATACTATTGCAGATTTATGCCAATTTTTTCAAAAACCGTTGTGCCCTTACATGCTTTGACAGGTAATGTAGAATTTCAATGGTCTGAAAAATGTGATGTGGCTTTTGCAGGACTCAATAAACTAATCTCAACAACGCCAATGTTGAGAGGACCAAATTGGAAAATACCATTTCAAATTTCCACCGACGCCTCAGACATTGCCATAGGCACTGTTCTTGGACAGGAAGAAGAAAAGAAACCCTACACCATTTATTTCATTAGCAAGAATCTAACTCCAACTGAACTTAATTATACAGTAACAGAGAAAGAGTTTTTAGTTGTTATACATGCCATCAATAAATTTCATCATTATATAACAGGCTATCCAATTATCCTGTATACTGATCATTCTACCATTATATATCTAGCTAATAAACCAATTACTAATGGACAGGTCACTCGATGGTTATTATTATTGCAGTAATTTGATATCACCATCAAATATCGACCCGGGAGAGAAAATATTGTCACAGACTTCTTGTCTCGCATCCCAAAAACAGACGACTCATTAACAATTGAGGACCAATTCCTAGATGAGCATTTATTTGTTGTCGACACAAAACCACCTTGGTACATTGATGTAGCAAATTATCTAGCAGCGGGAAGATTACCAACACATTTATCATCAAAGGAAAGACAACTGATTGTATAGCATAGCTCACAATTCACCTTGGATCTTTTCCACATAGGACTGATCTCCAGATCCGGCAATGTGTACAAGAGGATGAAATCTATGGCATACTGAAAGAAGGACATGACGAGCCCTATGGGGGGAATTTTGCAGACCGCAAGACTGAACACGAAAATCTTATAGATGGGCTATTATTGGCCCTCAATATTCAAAGATGCCAAGAAATATGTTCAGACATGCGACAACTGTCAGCGGATGGGGAAACCAAGTCAGGCTAATGAAATTCCATTGAAAACACAAGTAGTCGTAGAGCCATTTGAAACATGGGCCCTAGACTTTGTCAAACCCTTTAATCCAAAGTCAAATCAAAAGGCCTATATTCTCATTGCAACAGACTACATGACCAAATGGGTAGAGGCAGAATCTTTACCAAATGCAACAGAAGAAGTAGTCATCAAATTCCTTTTCAAAGTGTTTATACAGGATGAACTACCCAAAGAAATAATTACTGATGGAAGGTCACAATTTACAGGGCATAGAATCACTGCCACCCTGGAAAGCTATCACATTAAGCATAGATTTACTTCTCCATACCACCCACAGGAAAATGGGAAAGTAGAAAGCACCAATAAGGTCCTAGAGGTAATCTTGACGAAGACTGTCTCAAAAAACCGACAGAATTGGGCTACTGAGCTCCCAAATGCCTTATGGGCTTATCGTACAACCTAGTGTAACACCACTAGCTACTCTCCTTACCATCTAGTCTATGGTAAAGAACCAATCTTCCCAATCAAATTCGAGATCAAGACCCTAAGAATGGCCTAAGAAATTGAACTAAATATTACAGAAGCACATAAACGATGCCTTCAACAACTCAACGAATTGGATGAAGCACACTTGTCTGTTGTGGAGCGCAAAGCTATTATCCAGTGACAAAGAGAAACCTAGCATGACAAGCATATCAAGAATAAATCATTCAATAAATGCGACTGGGCGCTCCTCTATGATTCTAGATTTCAGGAATTTCTTGGGAAATTATAGACACGATGGCTAGGGCCGTATGAAATTAATGGAGTCCATGATAATGGCATGGTTACTTTGAGAACCATCGATGGGTCTGGATCACCCTTTCTGGTCAATGGACACCGGCTACGACTTTACCACTAGCCACCTTCAAAAGATTATTTCTATCAAAAAGTAAGTAAAGACCCTGCGATGCAGATTTTGGCTAGTTGGGAAGGTAACCCAGCCACCCCAAATCCATAAATGATGTATTTTGTTTATACTATACATATTGTACATAGTTTTCCAACTGAGTGGTTATTTTTTATTTGTTTTATAAAAAGTCATCTAGGAAACAAGAATCAAGACAAATAACTACAATTAACACCTTTTTCTGTTCCGTACTCCCATTTTGTCTTATCACAAGGACTCTGTCTTTTACATGTTCATGAAGATTATTTTCCTTTTTCGCGTGCCTGTTGTTCCTTTTTGAATGGAACAACTGATGTTCCTTTTCACACGTCTGCTGCTCCTTTCAAACGAAACAACTGTTGTTCCTTTTTCACGTACCTACTGTTCCTTTTTTGAACGAAAAAATTGTTGTTCCTTTTCGCGTGATTGTCATTCCCTTCTTTACTATTCAAATGCTAGACATTCCTCCATAAGTGCGGCTTTCATCAAATAATTTTCACAAGAACTGTTTCTAATCGTCATTACAACGATCTGTCATTATTTTGTGGATGGTCCCTCACACCTTATAAAAAAAAACAATTGTGGAATAATCTCTCTGAAATATCTTAAACCTCGTTCATAATCGATCGCTCCCATAAGTTGTTTCTTTCCCTTATATATACAAATATACCTTAATGATATTTTGCCTCTATATTATAAGGAGTCTTCAACACACTTTTACTTGGCACTTCCTTATACCATCCCTTACTCTTAAGGAGTAGATGAGCCTCCCTTAATATATATATATATATATATATATATATATATATATATATATATATATAATAATAATAATAATAATAATAATAATAATAACATTTTCCCATAAAGAACGTGGGGTCTCATCATGAGCCAACCTACCATGATCATAGGATACTAACGTAAGTGACATTCACACTATGGCTACCACACCAAGGTAATGGCCTTTGACACTTTCTTTTTTCAAAGGACAAGAAGTCTCATCACGAGCTAGCTTGTTCACTTAAGTTACAATCTAGTGAGTGGCATTATCATCATCTGGCTACCAAACCGGGATAATGGTCTTCTTGGGAAAAGATAATTCAAATATTTATTAAGAAAATATAGAAAGAAATAAAGATACATAATAAAAACCTTTTTCATAAAGAACGGGGGGTCTCATCACAAGCCAACCTACCACGATCATAGGATACTAACGTAAGTGACATTCCCACTATGGCTACCACACCAAGGCAATGGCCTTTGACATTTTATTTTGTCAAAGGACAAGAGGTGAAGCAAACCCCCAAACCCTCCGGTCCAAGGTCCACGTAGGATCGTTCTAATCTACCCTTTGAGTCTAATTGACTCTTTGGTTTCCCCTCAGGAAATACCCTTCACACTCAATAGTGTATCTACAGGTCCTTATGGGTGTGCCCACATGATCAAACACGAAGAGTCAACCCAAACCTCCTTAACCTAAATAGGATGGCGCCCTTCACAAGTTCGGGACTTCGGGCTTCATGATTTCACAATTCTTGTGATTGAGGATTCTTATCTCTACAACTGCTGAAACCCAAATTGTCGAACTCTTATGCACTCAGCAAAGGTTGACTTTTCAATGGGCTTTTCACTTCATTAGGATTTTGAACTTCATGATTTCACGAATCCAAATGTAAGGCTCTCCATCCTTCAACTTCTGAACCCTGAAATGGTCAACAAAATTTGACTCTGCCAATTGACGAAGACACGGCACCTGTCATCCTTGCGATTTTCTACCTTTGACGTAGACTCCTGTGACCTGTCACTCTTTCGGGTTTTTGGGAATTTTGCTCCCAAAGGGATTCCTTCTCCATTTCCTGACACCCAAAGTGATAAAATCATGAAACTTTAATCCAGGTCCTATCGCAACTCGTGACTTCGGGATTTTCGTTCCACTGCACTCGACTCGTCGCTAGGCTCCCCGAATGTCGAAATGATCTAATGGCTTGTGCAAAGCACAATCAATGGTCCATGTTGATTCTAGATCCTAGAGAGGTAATCTCACCTACCTCTAACCACCCTGAAATTTCCTTGGATCCTACAATCCTCGTGATTTCGGGAATTCCCCATAGAGAATTTCAAACACTCGTTGCTCCTTGATAACTCTTGTGAAATAAACCAAGGTTCTTCCTCTGGGATTTAACTTTTGCAAAATGACTTTGCTTCATCTCCCCCTTGTTTATCTCAAGGCACTAACCCTCTTGAGCTTCCCTTGCAACCTTGAGTCTTCAATAAGACTCCTGCGCACACTTCTTGCAGCAGTCCCTCAAATACTTCTAAGTATTTGATTCTCTCGACTCTATGCACTTTTCTGCAACAGTAATCTTCCAATTCACCCCTTGGTTGATAAGTTCTCAACTTTCAACTTGCCTATGCACACCTTGTACGGATCATGTGTCTCACCTGCACTTCTGTGGGAATGAGAACAATGGTATCCCTCTTGAGCTTTCAGAGATAAACTTTGAATCTCTGTCAACGCACTTCTTGCAAACGATTTCACTACACTCCTTGCAGGAACTTCTCACTCAAGAAGAGAAACAATTGAAACTCATTCTTTCTCTCTCTCAGACTTCAAACATTTAACATGAAATCATACATTCACACAATATTAAAGAAAATGCATAACAGAGAGAATAAACAACCATAAGCATACCATTCAGCATGTATACACAAAAAACATCATAACACCATAATCTGAATTAAAGCTTCATATATTAATTCAAAGCTCATGTACATGAGTTCTTCTTCTCAACTCTCTGCTACAACTCTCTTCTTCTCTATGCTCAACGATCTATGATTGTTAATGTTCCAATGATATAAAGGTGAGGGTGTCTATAGTTGGTTTTCCCTCCTACGCTCTAAACTGTCTAATCTGGAATTTAAATCTACCTACTTACATTAACTATGCATAAATTCCTCTACCTACTACAGATGAGAGCAAATTGCTCATGATCTATTTACATCCTCCAAAATATAAATGCAAGGTACACCTTATTATACTAATATTTCAAAAACATTCCAAAACACTTTTGCAACGTACTAAAATGTGTTGGCTCTCATCCCAGCTATCTTCCGCCGCCATGCTCGCTTGCTACTGGCGATGCTCCTGCATCATGCTCCCTCGCTTGAAAATTTTCATGGACTCCTGTTCATGAGCTCTTGCACAGTTTATCCATGTTTATGAATTTTTGCTTCATTTTCCTAGCTGGCGTCTTCAACTGGATGTCCCTTCCATTTGACCAAGTATTCAAAATACTCTTTCCTCCTGGTCTTCTTGCTGACCCTCTTGTCAAGTATACTTTCCATCTGTGGCTTTTCAGCTACAGGAATTTTTTTAGTCCACTGAACCTTTGTCTGTCCATTCTCTACTCCTGCTTTTCCATCTCTATAAGGGTACAAATCTGATATGTTGAATATCAGTGAAATTCCAATCCCATCAGGTAATTCAATCTCATATGTGTTTGCCCCAAATTTCTTCAAGACCTTGTATGGTCCAATATTTTTCATTTTCAGTTTGTTATATGTTCCCCTTGGGAACCTCTCCTTCCTCATATGTGCAAGAATCAGATCACCAACTTCAAACTAAAGTTCTCTCCTGTGTTGATCTGCTCTGCATTTATACTCTTGACTCGAAGTTTGCAAACATTCCCTCACTTAGCTCTGAAGTTCCTTCATTCCTTCTGCAAAATCCTCCACACTAGCACTTCTGAATTTAGTCTGTTTTGAATCTTTCAATTCAAACACTCCCCTGGGTTTCATTCCATAAGCAATCTGAAATGGACTCTTCCCTATGCTTCTATTAATTGAATCATTGTAAGCAAATTTCACCTGTGGTAGAATGTGATCCCACTGACGGTGATGTTTAGTCACTAGGCTCCTTAGAAAATCTCCCAAGCTTCTGTTTATAACTTGTTTCTACACATCCATATGAGGATGATAAGTTGAGCTAAATTACAAACTTGTCCCTATATTCTTCCATAAAGTCCACCAGAAATGTCCCATGAACTTGGTGTCTCAATCTGAAACAATACTTCTTGGCAAGCCGTGAAGTCTGACAACTTCTTTGAAAAATAGGTTCGCAATGTAAGTTACGTCGCTAGTTTTCTGGCATGGTATAAAATGTGCCATCTTTGAAAATCTATCGACTACCACAAAGATTGAATCCCAGCCTCTTTGTGTCCTTGGCAGCCCTAATACAAAATCCATGCTCACTCCATCCCATGGCCTCTCAAGTATGGGTAATGGTTGGTATAAACCTATGTTCTGCCTTTTCCCCTTTATGTGGTGGCAAATTCTACATATGTCCACAAATATTTTGACATCTTTCCTCATCCCTGGCCAAAAATACAAGCCATTCAACTTTGAGAACATCTTATCATGACCAAAATGTCCGACCAATCCTCCACTGTGTTTTTATTTCAGTAAATTCTCCCTCATGGAGCATTTTGGAATACATAATTGATTGCCTCTAAATAATAATCCATCCTGGATCATATATTTAGTCCATTGACTTCTGTCCCTAAGAATTGGATTCTCAGATGCCTCATACGCCTCTTTAAAATCTAGATCGTCTTTGTACATTTCTTTGAGATTATCAAAACCCAAATTTTTGACTTTGAATTCCTGCATCAGCAAAAATTTCCTGCTCAAAGCATCCGCAACTTTGTTAGCAGTTCCAGAAATATGTTTAATTACAAAAGTAAAATTTTGCATATATTCAACCCATTTTACATGCTTTTGGTTCAGCTTGTCCTGTTGAGTCACGAATTGTAAAGCATGATTATCGCTATACAAAACAAACTCTTTAGGAACCAAATAATGTCTCCACTTTTTCAGCGCTTGTCTGACAGCATAAAATTATTTTTCATATGTGGAGTACTTAACTTTCGATTCATTTAGTTTCTCACTAAAGTATGTGACTAGCCTGTCATCTTGGCTCAAGACCGCTCCAATTGCAAATCCACTAGCGTCACATTTGACCTGAAATGTTGGCAACACCAAAATTGGTTGTTCAGTAATCTTCCTCTTCAGCAAGTTGAAACTTTTCTCTGCTTCTTCTGTCCAATGAAAATATTTATGTCTTTTCTTCATCGTGTCCATCATCGGTGCGATAATTCCACTGAAATTTCTGATAAATTTCTTGTACAAACTAGACAATCCATGGAAACTTCTAACTTCAAATATACTCTTCGGTGATGGCCAATTCTTAATGGCATCCACCTTCTCCAGATCCATTTTCAACTCATTTGCAGAGATAAAAAAACCCAAATAAATGAGTTATGTCCTCATAAATGTTGATTTCTTCATATTTATCAGCAACTTTTATTGCTGCAATCTCCTCATCACTATAGCCAAATGCTTCAAGTGTTCAACTTCTATCTTGCTGAAAATCAATATATCATCAAGATATACGATGACAAATTTTCCTATGAAATCCTTCAGGACTTCATTCATCAATCTCATGAAATTACTAGGTGCATTTGTTAAGCCAAATGGCATAACAAGCCATTCATACAACCCTTCATTTGTCTTGAATGTCGTCTTCCATTCATCACCTTCTCTCATTCGGATTTGATGATATCCGCTTTTCAAATCAATCTTTGAAAAGAATCTTGCTCCACTCAAGCAATCCATCAAGTCATCCATCCTTGGCAATGGAAATCTATACCTGATGGTAATCCTATTGATCACCCTCGATTCTGTGCACATCCTCCAGCCTCCATCTTTCTTTGGGCTGAGCATTGTTGGAACAATGCATGGACTCAAGCTCTCTCYAATCAACCCTTTGTCCATTAAATCCTAGACCTGTCTCTTGACCTCTTCATTCTCCTGCAGCGTCAATATGTACATTGCTTTGTTTGGTAAACTAGCTCCAAGTATAAGATCAATATGATGGCTTATAATTCTGTTAGGTGGCAACGAACGAGGTAGTTCGTCCACTACTATAACAGCGAATTCTTCCAACAACTCCTGGATTTCCTCTGGTAAATCATCCACTCTTGTACTGGTTAAAATAATTCTAGTCTTCCTGACCACAATGAATTGTGTATATTCCTTCTTCTTAACCTCCTTAAGGAGTTCCTTCCCACTCATGAGAAGTACAGTGTTGCTTACCTCAGATTTCACTTCTTTATCCTTAATCAACAACAACATGTGAGTTCTCCCATTCTTCTCCAGGGTGTATGTGTTCTTTCTCCCATCATGAATCACATTTATGTCATATTTCCATGGTCTACCCAGCAATAGATGACAAACATCCATGGGAATGACATCATATAGTATTTCATCTTTATATCCTCCTATTTTAAATTCAACTAAACATTGTTGAGTGACATTTACCTGATGTCCTTTTTGTAGAAATGAAACTTTGTATGGGCTTGGATGTACGATAGTCTCCAACTCCATCTTTTCTACCATCTCTATAGAAATGGTATTGTCTGTGCTACCACTGTCCACGATGACTTTGCATACCCTGTCTTTGGTCTTGCAAGTAGTCCAAAAAAGTTTGTTCCTTTGGACTTGGTTCTCTGCCTCTTTCACTAGCATTAAGAGAACTTTTCTCATCATTAGTGATCTTCCACCCTCAGCATCTTCTACCTCAACATTCTGTCTTTGTGATTTGTCAATGTGATTTTCACCTCCTTCTTTCTTTTTATTTGGGCATTCATAGAATTTATGTTCGTTTTTTCCACAGGTAAAGCATTTTATTTCTCCACCTCTGCCTCTTCCTCTTCCTCTGGTACGAGGAAAAGAATTCTTATCAGCATTTTGTCTTCTCTGTGAGCTTCCTCCTCTCTCATGCTAAGTTTGAGTTTTCTTTCCCTCTTATTGAGGTCTCTGGGTTCTGTCTTGGGCAATTATTTTGCCTCTGGTCTGACTTCTTCCTCAGCCTCTTTGACCTTGATTTCGGCTCAATTTTTCTTCAGCTTTCAGAGCCATCTGATAAGCATATTCTACAGTCTGAATGATCATCATGCTCATCTCATCTTGGATGTCATATCACAAACCATTCATGTATTTGGAAACCTTTTCATCATCACTTTCTTGATGACCTGCCCTGATGTTTAGTTTGTAGAATTCTTCAGTGTATTCTTTCACTGACATCAACTTTTGTATCAAGTTTTTCATTCTCCGAAACAAAGTAATTTGATAATCCTTGGGTATGAATTTTTCTTTCATCTTTGCAACCATTCTATCCCAACTCTTGATTTTCTTCTTGCCTTTGTAGAGTTTGTCAGCCTACAGTTCATCCCACCATAATGTTGCATGCCCTTTAAGTCTTGTGACAACATGTTTGACTTTCTTGTCTTCCTCAAAATCCTCATAGTCAAAATATTTATCCAGAGCTCTAATCCAATCTAGAAGCTCTTTAACATCCAGGTTTCCCTCATACATGGGAATCTCCATTTTTTCCCTAACACCTATCCTTGCGACAACCCTAAATAGGCGTTCGTCTACAACATCTTCGACTCAACTGTGACTTCAAGAACCAATTGCAAATCCTATCACTCAACTGCAAGAACAAGCTTCTTCGCAAGAAGAGAAAAATTCTTCCGATAATGTTGAACAAGCCATGGAGGTAGAATCTATTGATCAGGCTCTTATTGACAACCAAATTGGTTTTTCTTTTGAATCATTGTATTTTCAGTCTTCGAATAGTATGGGAGAATATTTATTTATGCTCAAGGTCAATACCCTCATTCTTGTAACTCATGCTCTAATCAACATTTAAAATCAGTCATTGAAGAACACTTAAGCAACGAAAATCATCTTGAATGTTCTAGTACTCCGATGAAACTGATTAGAGAAGAAGTTATGCAACTAGAAGAAGAAACTTTAAACCTTCATCCTCAAAATGCACTTTGTTCACAGGAAAGACTAGATGTTGGTCACATAAATTTTGAATTATCTAAAAAGGCAAATCCAAATGATCATATTATGTTAAGGAATTCATCACCAAAACAGAGTAAGAGTTTTAAAGAAAGTCAAGAGAATTGTCTTGAGAATACCATTGTTGATTATCATAGTTCAAGAGATTATTTTTGTCTGCTTATTTCTAATTTCTTTTATTATTTATATCCTGATCTATTCCTAGATTCTGGTGGACTTGACATCTTACCTACAATATCCTGCTCTTTTCCATCACAATCATATCATTTCGATATGTTAAATTTTGGTGAAGTCAGTTCCAAACCCAACATTGATAAACTTGGATTTGATGCTTGTTCACTTTCATCACTCACATGGGAAGAGGACATGTTATGAAATGATTTTACACAGTTTATTGTTGAAAAAGGCAATGCATTATATTTTATGGAGATCAAACATTCTAAGTTTCATACTCGTTCTTTGCTTAGCTCGAATCTTAATGTTGATACTTCACATTTTGAAATGATTAATCTCCTCAAAGGAAACATTCAAACCAATGATCTTATTGATTGCATGAATCCTCCTTTGATGAGTTTCCCATTGATATATTCATTTCATCAAAGTCATGGTTTGCATCCCCATTTTTGTGATAGGATCTTAGGATGTCTTGAATATTCATATATTAAAAAATTTCATAATAAAGACAAAGTTGTGCTTGCTTTCTTTTTACCTAAGAATCTTGGAAGTAGGCGTGACATATTTCTTTTAGATCCACCATGTGAAGAAATTAATGAGTACTTAGAGAACTGTCAGAAGGATGGGGCGTTTCAGCATTGGCTGATGTTTATTCCATTTCCTCATAATCCTGATGAGTTTTTCGAAACTACTTACACTCACCCATGACATTATGACCCTTATCACGACAAGATTACACAATGGCTGGAGGATTCGTACAACAAGAATATCCAAGGAAGTGGTAAGATCATGCTTACTTTGTTTCTAGATGATGATTATGAAGGTAAGTGTGATATGTTTCTATCATTTGTTGATATACTACCATTCTTATTAATAATGATTGGTTTTGTTTTCATTGCAGGATTGGAGTTACTCCGATGGCTACATTGGAAGCATGACTTCACGTAGTATCCTGATTTATTTAAAAGTTAGGGTAGGTTTAGGAATATTTTTTCTTTCAGTTTTGTTTCTCACTATTTCTCTTTGTAATAATGCAGTCATGCACATAAGTGGGCGCACCACGAGAACCATAATACGATTGTTGTCAGGGAAGTCCCCTTGATCCTTTTTCTCTTTACTTCTAGTTGAACATTTATTTTCAAAAACACGGTATTGTCATGAAAATCCTAAATGGAAAGTAAAGAGATAAATGAATCTGAATCAAACCTGACCTAAGGTACCATGAGTAGGACTTCTTTCCCATCAAATAGGATTTTTCTACTTTTTAGTTTCCCAAGGGATTTGTTGCATGAGGTTTTCAGATGCAACTTCTGTGCATATTTGTTTTTTGTTTTTGTTGTTTGGATTTCTTTGCTTTCCAATTTTTTCTTCGCTGGTGTGTTTTGATTTCTCCCTTATGCTTACCAGTTTTTGCCTTTGGAAATACACATACTTGCATTACTGAGCTATTCAGATAAAGAAAACGGAAAATTCCTTCGCTGAAATAACTTTTAAAAAATGTGTACAAGCATCAATGATATATTGCTGAAATTGATATCTGTGTTGGAAAATTTTGTTGTTTGAAAGAAGTTTACTGATTTCAATCTCTGAGCAAAGCTTGTCATGATCATCCATTATCTTTTTACGTTGTCCTTTTTCCATAAAGGAATGACTCAAAAGATGTCTCCCTGTCATAGGAAGTGTTTTT
Organism: Picea engelmannii; assembly: GCA_009831015.1. Classification (NCBI taxonomy): domain Eukaryota; kingdom Viridiplantae; phylum Streptophyta; class Pinopsida; order Pinales; family Pinaceae; genus Picea; species Picea engelmannii. The sequence goes on along the minus strand of ML777400.1, from coordinate 1,371,300 downwards.
ATAAATAAAACATCTCTGGAGCTAAATAAAGGACAGTTCTAAAAAATTCTGATGAGGTCTAAAAAATATGTTAAAATATCAAGATTTTCAGCATCACCCCACTCAGCTATATACATATGAAAAAAAAAATTAAAATTATTAATAAGAGCTGTGGGAAATGCTTGTAAACTCATCGGGATGTTGAACAGGTCTGCTGGCAATGGGTAAATGCATGCATGATGCTAAGACAACTTCGTCGGGGTACTGAACAGGCCTGCTGGCAGTGAAGCAATGTCGGGTACATGAAAATTTGCAAAAAGAAGAGAAACCTCTTTAATGTGGTTTATTCTGATCCAGAACTTCTTGGCAGGATACAGACGTCAGAGTGGGTTAAATGGAAACCCTGTCGAGGCTATGGACACCTACTGGCAGCAGCGGCTATGCCAACAGTATTGAATATTTTATCTTTAATATCGTGACTTGTTGATCTTAAGACTGTTATTGCTTTTCATCTTTTAAAACATTGCTGGAAAAAATGATTAATGATGATGTTTGTACAATTTTTTGGTTGTTATTTTTGAGTCGGAATTATCTTTGTTGTCCTAATCTGAATTTTTTCATTTTGACGGAGATAACTGCTTCTACCAGTGTGTCGCCATTTTTGGCAGCCAATTCACTTTTTTCTATTGTTTTATAAGCTGCCTACACCTATGTTTTGCAAACATCAATTGTTCGTCGCAATCTTTAAATAAATGACATTTTTATTTTCTGCGATGTTTACACATTTGCCTTTGTTTTGTTTTCACGACTGTAAGCATGAAAAACTTCATCTTTCGAAGTCGTATTTCGATCATTATCTGAACTGTCATTATCTCTTTTGTCGATATGCCTATTGTGATTACCTTTTATTTATCATTATACAGCTAGCAAGACCCTTTGATCGGTACTCATCCTTCGATAGATTGTGTAATTTGGTTTTATTGAGTTTGTAAGGCATTGGCATTTGGATTTGTGTTTTATTTGACCTACCTAACCTTTGGTCTCATTAAGATACATAGGGTTTATGATTATATCTTTCATATGTATCCTTTTAATATAACGCCTATGTCTATTTTTTTCATAACTATTGGTTTGTTGATTGTATGAAGATCCATTGGCACCTTGGTTAAATTATTGATATGAGTTGTTACAATACATTGGTGCATGGTTAAACATATGGTATTGGTTTTAAATCGTATGACTGGTGGTTTGAAACTTTGGTATAACGTTGATTGAACATGTTTGTTGATACACTTACCATCGTTCCATTGGTTGAGCAAATGACATGAGTTTTAAACTATGCTATAGTGGGTATAACAGCTATGAAAACCGGCGGTGGTACTATTGACCATAATTATTATGCATGGCAGTGAATAACTCCACTACCCTCACACACTTTGGCATTAATGCCTGCCTCCTTACCAGGTTACCTTTGTTGATTTTTGGGAAAAGAGTCCAAACCCTACCCAAACCCCTATCCACTATATGTTCTCTCCTAGCTCCTGAAGGTTGAATTGAACCCCCATGGTGTTCAGAGTCGGTTTTGGTTTCATTCTTGCCAGAGAAGATTGTTTAAAATTGCCCCCGTAATTGCCCCCAGAGTCACGTTTTTGCATGAGGCATGCTGGGCAAACGGTTTTGAATTAGGACAAACCGTTGAAAACCCAGAACCTGTTTTAGCCCCTTTACCTTCAATGTGGGTGGTTTCCTCAAAAAGTGAGTTACTACAGAGATCCATCTCTTGTTTTACAGGTCAATTTTCAGTGGTTGGAACATGCATTTTGGGTTTGTGTGCATTTTCCAGAATGTTTATCACTTCTCTAGATCTGGGCCAAAGCACCTCTCTCACTCGTCCAACCATGCGTCTTTGCCCCCTGTTGAACCCTTGATCAATTCAAAGGGTATTCAAATAGTCTGCCAGCAATGTTTTACATCTATAGGACATGTGGTTTTTAAAAGAAAAAAAACGTGTAAGCAGCTACAACCATCATTCGATTTGATTGCACAATGGCTGGTATGATTTTGTTTAATTTTAGCATGATTCTGTTGGCTCAAATCACATTTATTTCTATTTGTTTTGAATTAGCATTCGATTTGGTTTGGTTTGGATTAGTAAAGGATCTGTTTGATAGATTGCATACAGTTTTGTTTTGGCTGTATTGATTCAAAAACGATTTTGTTAGTTTAGGATTGATTGTATTCGTTTTGAATGAGTAAAAAAAAGAATGGTTTAATAGATAGCATACGTTCCTATTATTAATTGATTAATTTAAAATGATTATGTTTGCAGATATGACCAACTACAAAATCGTTTGATTATGTTAGCTAGTCATAAAAGTTTATTATTTTGATGATTTTACAACAAAACATTATCTAAAATTGTCTTCTTGTGCCTATCTGAAGGTACATACGAATTTCAAGGGAAAATTGAACATGTTGTGGCAGTTTAGAAGGAGCTTTTATGATGTATTTTGGTTTTTATTTATTAGTCATAGGCAAAATTAGGGATTTGGGGAGATTATTCCCAGATTTTTGTAAATTGTTTTTGATAATTCCCACAGGGATGTTTTACCCTGTGGGAAGTCTTTAAATACTTCTTATTTTTGTAAACAGTTATCATCCTCACTTGTGGAAGAACCAGGCTATGGATTCCTAATACAAACTGAGACAGGATTTGATGTGTTGCTACAATTTTTGCTTTTCATAATATCAATCTTTTGTTTCATGTTTATGCTTATCAATTTGCATTTTATTAGTGACTACTTTAGCTATCATAGTCTTTTGCAAAAATGATATGATTTAATTAATATGATCCATGTCTGATTTCTTTCATTAATCTAAAATACAACAATTACTTTGTTCAGTTAATGAATGGTAGATTTCTCTTCTTCATCAATTGAACTATCATGTATAGATATTTGCATACAGGTTTATCTAACTGTGAAGATTTATAAATTATAAGATTGTTGTTATTTTGTCTTGTTTGTCCTGTAAATAAACTTAAAGAGCACTATATCTATCGTTTACGATAATCCTCTAGATAATTTAGAGCGGATTTCCTCCTTCCAATCAGCTAGGACGATTATCATACACAACACAAATTTGGAGTATTTCTCTGGGTCAGTTTGTGATTATTTTTGTTAATTTCTTTAGTATATTATTAGTATTTTAGTTAGTTATATTTAAAGTTTAGATTAGTGTTTTAGTTTAGTTAGTTTTTTGTTTTATTTCTGTTCATAAAATTATAAAATCAACAAAAACATCTTTCTCTGTCTTAGGGCAGAATATAAATGAGTTTTTTCAGGTTTTATTTAAATCTGTAAATTGTCGATATTGTACATTTTGTGAATAAGTTATATTTCAGTTAGTAGTTAGATAGTTTATTAGTTAGAGTTAGTATAGTAGTAGTTAGTAGATTATATATATATAKAKAKATATATATATATATATATATATATATATAGAATAGTTAGATTAGTTTAGTTTGTTTAATAATTAGTTTTAGTTTAGTTTGTTTAATAGTTAGTTTTAGTTAGATTAGTTTATTAGTTTGTTTTATTTAGTTTTAGTTAGATTAGTTATTGCAGATTAGTTTTCTTTTTTGTTTTCTTAGGACCTTAGATCGGCTAACGGAGCCACTAAACCCATCAGGGTGGTTCATCCCAAATGGCTTGGGTTATTAGACAACCCTGGACCGGTTCCACTCTCTCAGTTGACGGACGGTCAATTTCGCCCGTCAACATTGTTCTCTCTCACAATTAACTCCTTAGTTTTGAATCTGTTAGTGAAACAGACTCATGATTGTCGATTTGTTGGCGTTTCAGTTGCTAAGACAGTTGTCTTCCTTTTTCCTAAGGAGATGGGAAGTTGAACCGTCGTGAGTGTGTATAAAATAAAATCAGACAGACAATGTGAGGTTGGTCGTTCTGTATGAGAAAAGAATGAAACTGTAAGAAAAGGAAAATGAGAGGATGCGTAGGATGAGATTGAGTATATGTGCAGTGTGAGATGAAACATAGAGGAGAATAACAGAACAAGTTGAAGAAGAGAAGAATGAAAAAAGAAGTTGATGCAGAGAAGACCTGTTGAACAAACAGAGGAAGAAATGAATTGCAGAATAGTTAGAAGATGACCAGATGTACAGAACAAAGAAAGATTGGTAAGAATTGATGGATCTATGTAGTTGAATGTTTATATGTTCATTTATGTTCTAGGAAGGTTGGGATGTGCTCGGGAGGATTGTTTCCCTTAGAGGTTCAAGTGGGAGCTTGAACACAGGAAGTTGTAGCTTCCATTTGGTTGCAGCCAAAGAAACCAGGGTGGTAGGGTGGTGCAAGGGAGAAGAAGTGTTCTCTGTTATATAGGTTGGAGCCTGTGTAACTGTAAGTTGGTGCTTCCATCTAGTTGGTCCTGGAACATATAGGGAGTTGGTGCTTCCTTCTAGTGGGTGATAGAGAAACCAGGGAGTTGGTGCTTCCTTCTAGTGGGTGCTAGAGAAACCAGAGAGTTGGTGCTCTCAAACAAGTTGCAGCTTGTAAAACAAAGGTAGCGGCCTCACATTGAGTTGGTGATCAATTAAAGATTATGTACAGAACTTAAAAGACTGCCTATCATTTCGAAGAAGAAGAGGTTTTCTCCCTTTATGGGTTTCCTCGTGAAAATATGTCTCTGTGTATACCTTATGTGTGACTGATGCTTTTTTCTTTTACTATCCATATGTTGTATAATGTTGATGATCACTTGAAGAAAGATTAAGAATATTTTAATAGTGTTAAAATTGTTTAAGCTCAAAGACAACTGATTTACCGCCCCCCCCCCTCTCAGTTGTATTATTAATTTCAACAATTGGTATCAAAGCGGGTTCCTTTTATTCAAAGGTAGATCTGTAATCTTAAACATGACAAGTCATGAAGGGACTTTAGCCTCTAAGCCCCCTCTGTTTGTTGGAACAAATTTTGCCTTCTGGAAGATTAGAATGATATCTCAGCCTCAAAATTTTGCCTTCGACTGCGACTTCTTCTACATGTCCAGCTTCAATTTCACTGTCAGCCTCAAATATATCTCCAGTGTCAATTTTGCGCCTCTGTGTTGTCTCCATGGCATCAAGCCTAGAACATAGTTCGTGCATTTCTCTTTCCACTGTTGGATCGGGCATTGGTCTATCTCTTCTTCTTGGTGGCATGGCTGAGAAATATTCTTCCTTCCTCTACTATAGAAAACAAAGAACTTTTTATGTGCTCTGATACCACAACTGACACAAACCCCCAAACCCTCTGGTCCAAGGTCCGTGTAGGATTGTTCTAATCTGCCCTTTGAGTCTAATTGACTCTTTGGTTTCCCCTCGGGAAATACCCTTCACACTCAATAGTGTATCCACGGGTCCTTATGGGTGTGCCCGTGTGATTAAACATGAAGCATCAACCCAAACCTCCTTAACCTAAATAGGATCGCACCCTTCGCAAGTTTGGGACTTTGGGTTTCGCAATTTCGTGATTCCTGTTGTTGAGGGTTATTATCTCTACAATTGTCGAAACCAGAATTGTCGAACTCTGATGCACTTGGAAAAGGTTGAATTTTCAACGGGATTCTCACTTCATCGAGATTTTAGACTTCGTGATTTCGTGAATCCAAATGCAAGGCTCTTTGTCCTTCAACTTCCGAACCCCGAATTGGTCAACAAAATTTGACTCCACCAATTGACGAAGACATGCCACCTGTCATCCTTACAGTTTTCTACCTTTGACGTAGACTCCTGAGACCTGTCACTCTTTCAAGTTTTTGGGACTTTCGCTCCCAAAGAGCTGCCTTCTCCGTTTCCTGACACACGAAGTGCCAAAATCCTGAAACTTTAATCTAGGTCCTATCGCAACTCATGACTTCGGGATTTTCATTCCACTGCTAGGATCCTCGAAATTCCAAAATGATCTGACGGCTTGTGAAAAATCAACAGTCCACGTTGATTCTATATCCTAGAGCGGTAAGCTCTCCTGCCTCTAACCACCCTGAAATTTCCTTGGATCCTATGGTCCTCGTGATTTTGGGAATTCCCCACAGAGAATTTCAACCATTATTTGCTCCTTTATAACTCCTGTGAAATAAACCAAGGTTCTTCCTCTGGGATTTAACTTCTGCAAAATGGCTTTGCTTCATCTCCCCCTTGTTTATCTCAAGGAACTAACCCTCCTAAGCTTTCCTTGTAACCTTGAGTATTTAATAAGACTCCTGCATGCACTTCTTGCGGCAGTCCCTCAAATACTTCTAAGTATTTCATTCTCTCGACTCTGCGCACTTTTCTGCAACAACAGTCTTCCAATTCACCCCTTGGTTGATAAGTTCTCAACTTTCAACCAGCCTACGCACACCTTTCACGGCTCATGTGTCTCACCTACACTTCTACGGGAATGAGAACAATGGTATCCCTCCTAAGCTTTCAGAGATAAACTCTGAATCTCCGTCAATGCACTTCTTGCGAACGATTTCACTGCATTCCTTGTAGGAACTTCTCACTCAAGAAGAGAAACAATTGAAACTCATTCTCTCTCTCTCTCAGACTTCAAAAATTTAACATGAAATCATACATTCACATAATATTAAATCAAATGCATAAAAGAGAGAATAAACAACCATAAGCATACCATTCAACATGTATACACAGAAAACATCATAACACCATAATCTGAATTAAAGATTCATATATTAATTCAAAGCTCATGTACATGAGTTCTTATTATCAACTCTCTACTACATCTCTCTTCTTCTCTATGCTCAATGATCTCTAATTGTTAATGTTCCAATGATACAAAGGTGAGGGTGTATATAGTCGGTTTTCCCTCCTATGCTCTAAACTGTCTAATCTGGAATTTAAATCTACCTACTTACATTAACTATGCATAAATGCCTCTACCTACTACAGATGAGAGAAAATCACCCATGATATATTTACATCCTCCAAAATATAAATGCAAGGTATTCCTTATTACATTAATATTTCAAAAACATTCCAAAACACTTTTGCAACGTGTTGAAATGTGTTGGCGCTCATCCCAGTTGTCTTCCGCCCCCGCGCTTGCTTGCTGCTGGCGATGCTCCTGCATCAAGAGGTCTCACCATGAGCTGGCTTGTTCACTTAAGTTATAATCTAGTGAGTAGCATTATCATCATCTGGCTACCAAACCAGGATAATGGTCTTTTTGGAAAAATATTATCCGCATGTGTATTAAGGATACAGGCTCATCTAAGGGTTAAAAGGCAACCCTGCCAAGGCTATGGATGCCTAGGGGAAGCAGTGGCTCTGCCTGTGGTATGGAATATTATCTCAAAATACCAAGTTTTTGTGTGTCTCTAGATCTCCTTTACTTAAATAATGAGGTTATCATATCAGTTATACTCAATCACCCAGAAAAGTAACAATATTGTGCTATGTGGAATATCTAAAAATAAATAAATAAATGAACAGATTTAATTTATTTTTGATTGATTTATCCATAAATCATTTTTTGAACATAGGTGTAATAAATTTACAAATTCCACACATCAAACAAACTATATTTTAAATTATTTTTGGCGGCATGTGTTTTCTTGAAAATTATATATGACTAGTCCATATTGGTGGCGGCAACACAATCATTACCTCTCACCCAAAAATACCCACACTCATTAATTCCGCCTACACTGATGATCGATGAAAACCTCTACATTAATGAGGGGGCATGCTCGACACACTTCCCGACTAGATGTAATGATTGTAGTAAATACAAAACCCACGTCTTTGTACATTTGTTGTCGCTGATATTTTCTATTTTTGGTATATGCTTCTCCAAAGCTAGTCTAACCAAATTTGTAAATAGAAATGATAGTCGTTCTTTCTTTTTCACATAAATATGGGTGGCATAAGTGTGCGCATAGAGCCGACATTACTCTAGGTTACAGAACAAGAAAGAGAAATTCTACATCGCCTAGGGTGGACCAAGTACTTCAGCTGCTTGCAAGGATATGACACAAACGTCACACTTGAATTCTTTCAAAACCTACAAGGAGAAATCTCTACAGTGCAAGGCATACAAATCTCAGTTACCCCAAAAATCATAGAAGAAGTCACAGGCCTCCCTAACATAGGCATTCAATAGACAGGGAAATACACGAATCTGAGGGAAGCTGTGGAATCTTTCACAGAACCTGGGGAAGAATTGGATAAAAAAGGAAAGGGACTTAATTCCAGTACCCTCAGTGAACCATGGAAGGAATTGGTAGGTATAGTTTAGTGGTACATAACCTACGATGGACGATATGACATAATTCGACCTCACCATCTCAAATTGTTGGCAGCTTTGAAGCAACGATTAGTACTTAATCTACCTTTCTTCCTGAATACCATACTACTTGAAGTTGCCTTAAGAACACAAAAGTCCAAGGATCATGTTACTRTTATCAGCCACCACATATTAGTTAAACTAATAGTGGATAAAGCATTGAGTCAAACTCAGTTGACTTGGGAGAATCTGATTGAGGCCAATAGACCTCCACAACTGGAGCAGGCGACTACCACCCAAAGAGAAATTCCACCACCTCAAACCGAAGTTGAAGCAGACCCTACTCAAATCACTAAGGCCCAGACCTCACAGACATAAGCATTAACAAAAAGGGAGAAGAGAACAATGGCTTCTCCTAKATCCCCCCTAGGACAAGGAAGAGAAGCAGACAAACTCAAGAAACAACTGAAGCAATTCAGGATGCAACAGAGCACCCTGAAGAACTTCAAAATTTCATAGAACAACCTCTATAGGAAAATGTTCAAGCAATTGAGCAAGCAAAGTAGACAGCACAAAAGGATGATCAGGGAGACACCCAACCTACAGTAGAGCACCTAAAAAGACACTTTTTGAAGAGCTATGAGATAGAAATATCTCAGGTTTTGGGGAACTTAGGAACCTTAACTGACAGAGATGAAAATAATCTGGAAAAAGACCCAGAACCAGCCTCCTCTTCAAAACTAGTTGAAGACTTTCCTGATATTGAAATGTCTTTTCCAGGCGACACAGCACAGGAGGAATTTATTTTTGAAATGAGAGACCCTCTTGGACAACTAGAGCACTTGGAAGGAATAGAGGGACAACCATCTACTGGACGAAATGAAGAAGACCTCAAGATCCCTCATAAACAGAAATCAGTCAAAAGCTAGAACCAAATTAGGAAATTTAAGAAAGAAAACAAATTGTTGAAGAAAAAGGCTAAGAGGGTTGAGGTATTAAAGAATAAGGTGGGAAAAATCAAGGAGATTATCAAGGAATTGAGGAAAAAGTTAGAACTAGCAAACAAGATCCACAGAAGAAAGAAAAACAAAAGGGGCAGAATGCAAGGAAGAAACCCTCTTCCTAAGAAAGTAGTTAGTACAAATTTTGTAGGGATACAGACAGACCCTGAGGAATTAGTGGTAAAAGAACCAGTAGTTTGGGATGAATATGTAATTCCTGTAGAAACACAAGAGATGGTTGATGCTGAGATAAAGACAGACACTCTGATTTTAGAGGAAACATCTCAACTCTTTGTGCAGAATGCTACTATTAGGAGACTGGAGGAATAACTACTACAGTCTCAACAAACCCTGATTCAAAACAGAGTCAAAATACTAACTATAATAGAGAAGTCCCAGGAACATGGTACTATCATGGATAGACTGGATGCAGAGCTTGCATAAACCCAGCAAGAATTAATTCACTCCAGAGAATAAATGAATGAATGTCAAGCATCCCAATCTCAGGCATAGGGTTCCATCATTGATAAGATAAAAGAAGAATTGGGACAAGCCCAACAAGAATTAACTCAATCCAAGGAAGAGATGAGCGTTATCGAAGAATACCAAGCATCTCAATCTCAAGCACATAGTGTCACCATCGATAGACTAAAAGCAGAACTTCCACAAGCCCAGCAAACATTTGTCCAACACCAACATGGAATGGTAACTAGGACTGAATATCAAAGGATTGTTAAAGAATTGAAGGAAATGACAGCGACAGAGGATGAGACCTATGTTGCGCTCACCAGAGCCCAAGAGAAGATAAAAAAGGTGCAAACCCAATTGGAAAAAGCTTTGGAGAAAATCAAACACATATGTGATGTCTACTCTGATGCCATCAATTGCAAAGCCCCTGCCACTAATTATGTTTTATTCTTGCTGGAACAGTATCTATTGTTGAGAGTGAAGGCCATCAAAGCAAGTAAACCCATTTCATTTGCCACTGCACCAGAATTTATTTCATGTTTCAGATATCGAGAAGAGAAGGTACAATACCTTCTGTGTGAATTATATTTCCACAATTTCATTTTGGAAGAAGAGAGAGGAGACAACCCTGGTCCCTTCATAGGGGACATATAGTTCCAGGCATTCTTGTCCTTTACTAGGAACCAGGTCAGATGGGGTAAGGCTCACAAAATGTTCATAAAGAGGGAAACCGGTTTAGATCTTTGGATTAGAGGAGAGCCTCCAAAATCCTTCCTAGCCATCATGCGACATAAGACATTCATGAAAAGGGCAGGGGTTGTGAACTCATTGGCTCCTATCCATTTACAGGTTATTCGTTCAGGTATCACATATTTTAGAGAACTCAAGGAATAAGCTCTTGTTGCTTCCAAGCTAAGATGGGATGCATCCTCCGATGAGGTTAAAAGTAGAGAGCCCTTTGGATTTAGGAATTTATTTGCAACAACCTTCAGAGTGGAAAGGTATTCTAGACTACTCTAGGAGGAAGGGCCTGTTTGGATGGGATGCAGGTATAAGCCCCCTCTCATCTAGTTTCTTCCAGAAACTTACCAAATGGATTATCAAATTAATAAAAAGAGACAGGATGCCACTTTTGACGAAATCAAAAGGCACAATGGTTTCAGGAGACCTAGTGAACCAACTTTTCCTCCCTACAGTATAACTGCTTAACATGTAAGATTCCATATTGCATGAGGACATGCAAGAAGGTAAGTTGGGGGGTATGTTGGGTTACGAAAAAGGTATAAATATCTTCCTTTTTCCCACAGTTCATTCTTCAGATAGTTAGGGATAAATAGGAAAGAACAAGATTAATATGTATCTTAGGGTTGTTATTGAAGTTTTATTAAATAGATTATAAATTATGATTGGAATGGTTTGATTTTGTTGTATAATTGGATAAATAACTATCAAAGATAACCAAAGAAATCTTGGTTATGCACAAGCTATTGGAGGTTGAAGAATTTTTAGGCGGAAAGCAGTTTTGAAGATAATGTATTTTCTATATTGTAACTTTATAATAGTAAATCAATCCTGAGGATCTTTTGATCCTTGAGATAGCTTGATTTACCCAGACTATTGTAATATATAAGAGGGTAATAGATCCAGGAAAAAGTGGAGAAAAAATTCATTCAAATATTTAGATTCAGAATTGCTCTACGCAAGAAGTTTTTGTAAATGTTTCACCAGCTATGGAATCAATGAAATTTTTTAGTGTTTCTACCATTTCTGTGTTCTGAGTTTCTCATAGCAGTGCTTCTGAAGACCAAGGACCCAGTCTGAAGGAGCTACTGTCTCATTTTGTAATTGTATTAGTTTGAAGTTTGATTTCTATTTTGTGATTTAGATCTCTTTTACAATAGCCAATGATAAATGCATAAGTGTGTTAATGATTTTATGATTGTTTTCATATAGAAGACAAACATTTCCCTCAATTATTAATGATTGTCGTTACGATTTCCATTTCTGAAGTTTTTGCTTGACAATTCCTCACATTTTCATCTGCGTTGTTCCTTTTCCTTAGATTTACGATTGTTGTTCCTTTCGGTTAAAGTTACAATAGTTGTTCCTTTCGGTAAAAGTTACATTAGTTGTCCCTTCTGACTAGATTACAATTGTTGTTTCTTTCTGTAGATAGAGTAATTCGTTATTTCCTTTCCAATAATCAGAAATCATAATTGATAGTTAATTCTACAAGTCCTCACTTAGATTCAATTACTTCTTTTTAGTTAAGAGAATTCAATAGATTGATTAGTTCCTTTCCACTTTATAGCGTCTTAGTAATCAGATTCCAATTCCATTAGTTCTTAGAATCTTTGGTGAATGTTTGAGGAACTTGATTGTTGATGAACTCAGATTTGGTTTAGCTACATGATTTTAGGCTACCTGCATAGACTTTGCTGATATTCTTGAGATAAAAGATGAATCTCCTAGTTGATAAATTAATGTTAAACTAAGGTTGTTTTTAGGACATCTTTAGAAACCAACAAGATCCATTTCCACATTCCCTTTCCAAATCGTCTATGGCACTGAAGCAATTTTTCCTACTATGTTAGGATTGCTAGTAATGAATTCTTTATAGGAGCAAGAGGCAGAAACAGACGGTAGTAGGAGAAGATATGATGAGCTCATCAACATACAACAAACCAAAGAAAAGGACTTTCATAACGCTCGACTATGACAAGACAAGATCAAAGAGGCTTTCGACAAACATACCAAGGTGGATGACTTCGAACCAGGAGACTGGATACTAAAATGGGATGCCAGAAATGAAGATAAGGGAAAACATGGGAAATTTGATAACCTATGGCTGGCTCCGTTCAAAATTGTAGCTTACCATTGGAGAAACACCTATTTGTTACAGGAAAGTAATGGAGAAATCACTGGAGGAGGGCCTATGAATGGCAGGTTCCTCAAGCATTACATTATTTGAAAAATCATCACCCCACCATTCATTATATTTAGTCATTTTGCGTTTTTCTTTACACATGAAAAGTTGGAATAAAAACAACATATTTGAAGCTTGAGGTGAATACCATGAGCTATGCTAGGTAGATTTTAAGTTTTTTTTTTTTTTCGAATAAAGATCAGCAGATTCATATCACACTAATAGACCACAACCCAATGGGTAGGCACTTGGTCTTCAGTTCTTTGCTACCTAGTAGGGAGGATAGAATCCTGATCCATATTTTATGAGAAGAATGAAATGAATACATATTATTAACATATGCTTAACACAGAATAACAGAGATACAGTAAAAATGGTTTTATATTCAATAAGGAAATAAGTTGAAACTGTAAAATGCAACGGAAAATAAGCTTGTTGGAATGGTGAAAGCTTATCTCTGAGAATAGATGTGACGGTTGTGCTCATTTGAAAGAAGATGATTACAATGAGGCTCTCAAAGACCTTTTACAATAAACAGAAGTTTCAAAAACCCTAAACATCCAAAAACCTAACCCTAGGAGATGAAACGCCAAAAGTCATGTGGGCCCTGTTTGGGTAAGTTAGTACATAAACTTCTTGGGGTCGTAAATTTTGCATACGATCTCTGTTTTAGGCATACGAAAGCCCATTTGAAAGATCTATCTGAGGACTACAATAGTTGCCCAAAATTTCATGATGAAATTTTGCCTCAAAACGGCTCTGTAAGTTCAGGACCAGAAAAACTGCTAAAAATAGTAAATTACCAAAATTGCCATAAAGTTGTTTTGAGCCAGCTGGAACAGGTGGGTGGCCATCGATATCCAGCTGGATTAATCCTCCCTCATTAGGAAGAAATGGTCTCCATTGGGTTGATTTCCCCCATCAGATGAGGAAATTTCTGCTGAATTTGGCCCCGGGTGAGCCACTTATCTTGGTGCAGGAGCTGGTCAGCTTTGACAACTCGATAAAGTTGGATCCTTTGTTGTCGAGTGACCTTGATTTGTGTGTCCACAATTTGATCATTGGATGATTTTTGTATGAAGTTGGGGTTGAGCTCTGTTGGTGTCAATTGTTCTTCTACATCTGAGGCGTCCAATAATGGTGGGAAATAAGGCTGAAGGAGGTCCACGTTGAACACTGGGTACAGGCCAAGGAAAGGAGAAATGTTGAGCTCAAACGCATTATCCCCCATATCCTTGGTGATGGTGTACAACCCATAATGGAGTGGGTGAAGCTTCCAATGGGGTCCTGTAAAGCATTCTTTCTGCAAGTGAAACCAAACTTTGTCGCCCACCTGAAACTTATGTGCCACCCAATGTTGATCATGGTGTTGCTTGTACTTGTCATTGGACTTCTGTAGGATATCCTGAACCTGTTGGTGGATTTTTTGAATCCTCTCAATGAACTGGGTGGCTTTGTCAGCCTCAGTTGGATCAGGAGAGGAGTCGGTCGAGGAGACCGCAAGGGGAAGTGCAACATCTATGGGACCCAATGGTTGGAATCCCAACCCCACCTAAAAGGGGTTGTGGGAGGTTGAGCTATGCAAGGCTCATTTGTAGCTATGTTGGACATAAGGAAGACTCTCATCCCATGTGCGAGGGTGCTTGAAATTATACATGTGCATGATATCCACAATAATTTGATTTACGACCTCAGTTTGGCCATCTGTTTGGGGGTGGAAGGTTGTGGATTTGGTGAGCTTGGTGTCCAACAATGACCAGAGGCTCGAACAGAATGTGCTGAGAAATCAATTGTCCTGATATGAGACAATGGTTTGTGGGATTCCAAAATGTACCCATATTCTTTCAAATAAGAGCTTGGCAATGGCTTCTGTTGTGATGCTCTTCTTGCAGGCAACCAGAATCACCATCTTAGAAAAGCAATCAACAACCACAAAAACACTGTCATTTCCCCGCTTGGTGGATGGGAGGCCTGACATGTAGTCCATTGAGATGGATTCCCATGGCTTGTCAAGAGTAGGAAGAGGGGTGTACAAGCCCTATTTCTTAGTGGTTGGTTTGGCAATAACGTAGGCAGTGCAAGACCTGATATAGTTGTTGACCTCTTTTCGAAGTTTCAGCCAGTAGAAATATTTTTGTAGCATCACCACTATCTTTTTGACACTGAAGTGTCCTGCCACCCGATTTTAGTGGGATTCCCAAATCATCTTCACTTGCTCGCTTGATGGAACATAGATATGGCCCAGGTGACACAACAACCCATCCTGAAGATGGAAATTATCAACAATTGCCTTTGCACCCAACATTTGGTAGGTGGGGATGAAGTTGGGATCTACCTCATAGGTTGGGGCCATCCAGAGGTCTCATGGCCACAAGAGTATAGCATTGTGGTGAGTGCCGCGACTGGTGGTCTGCTGAGGCAATCAACAACGTAGTTGGTGCTTCCTATTTTATACTTGATGTTGAGGTGGAATTGCTGCAAGTATGTGGACCACTTTTGATGGCGGTCATTCTGCAATTTTCCTTCTTTTTGCATGACCTTTAGTGGCTTATGATCAGTGTGGATGATTGTTTTCTTCCCAAGAATGTAATGTCTCCACTGGCGGTAGGATTGCACAATGGAGTACATTTATTTGTCATGAGTAGGGTACTTATAGACAACATCTGATAGTGTCTCACTATGATAGGCCATGGGGTGGCCATGCTGAGTGAGAACGACACCCACGACATAATTTGAAGCATCTGTCTCGATCTCAAATGGATGTTGTAGGTTTGGTAGCGGAAGTATTAGGGTTGAGCACAAGCACTGCTTCAAATCATCGAACACTTGTTGTTGGGACCAGCCCCATGCAAATTTCTCCTTACCACCACCCCTGGTTATTTGGCTGAGGGCCCATGTAATAAGGGAGAATCCCAACACGAACCTAGGGTAGAAATTGGTAAGGCCCAAGAAGCTCCAAAGCTCAATGAGTGTGGTTGGGGCTGGCCAGTCACGGATGACTTGGATCTTGGCTGGGTCCACATGTATGCCATGTTGATCAATGATGTAGCCCAGGTAATGGGCCCTGTCCATGTCGAAGGATAATTTTTCCAAGTTGGTGTATAGCTTGTGTTGCCGCAGGGTGTGCAGAACCTATTGAATATGTTGCAAGTGTTCGGCCCAAGTCTTGTTGTAAATGAGAATGTCATCCAGATACACCACTGCAAAATTATTGGTGAATGGTCGCATGATATCGTCCATCATCCTCATGAAAGTGGTTGGAGCATTTGTCAAACCAAAGGGCATGACAAACCATTCAAAAAGGCCTTCCTTTGACTTGAAGGAGGTCTTCCATACATCTATCTGTTCTATCAGGACTTGGTGGTAGCCAGACTTTAGATCAATCTTACTGAATTATTTTTCCCCTGTGAGTTGATCAAGGAGGTCGTCGATTCGGGGAATCAGGTACCGGTTTCTGACTGTGATTTTATTCAGGGTGCGGTAATCAATGCAGAGTCACCAAGTTCCATCTTTCTTCTGTACCATCACGATTGGGCTCCCACAAGGTGATGAGCTGGGACAAATGTGCCCCTTGTGGAGAAGTTCTTAGATCTGTTGCTTGATATCCTCATTCTCTAACAGAGAGCGACGATAGACTGGCCCAGTAGGCAGCGGTGCACCAGGGGTCAAATTGATGGGGTGCTTGGATTGGAAGTGTAGAGGTACCCTGATAGGTGAGGAGAAGATATCTGAGTATTCTTCCATGACCTTATCTACTTGCTTCTACTATGTGGAGAGTTTGGTCGCAGATACCCTGGATGTGGCTATGATCTTTCACTCATTCTGAGAGTGAATCACAAAGAATAAAAACTTCCCTATATGAGAGATGACCTTCCTGCATTGCTTAGCAGAGATCGAGGAAATAGCACTAGGTGGGATAGCCTCGGATATCCTGTACAATTTCCTGTTCAAAGTAATAATAACACTACGAGGCCTAGACTCATATACAACATGACGTTTCCATAAATAAAAATGGCCCAAAAGAACATCACAAACTTCGAGAGGAGAAACATCACATAATACCTCATCTTTGAAGGGCTTGATGTCGTACGTCAGTCGACACTGTTGGATGACGCGGAGATCACTTCCTTGGCGAAAACATCCAATTGTGTAGGGTTGGGGGTGCAGTGTTGTTGGCAGGGCCATCCACTTGACGACCTCTACTGAGATGAGGTTCTTCTTATTGATACTGAGAGGGGGGTGAATCAGTATCAAGTACAATTTAAATTCTTTTTCAACTTATACTTAAACCATTCAACTATATCCAATGAGCAATGAACAATAATATAAGAGTTACACCATAATACACCATGCACAATATATGAGAAATAATCAATAGTTATTGTTCAAGGGAAGTAATGACTTCCAAAGGTAGCTATAGCTTCCAAATGTAAAGGGAGGGATAAACCTCCAAGAGGAAGATACAATCCTCCAATATCAAGAGAGATTTTAAATCTCCATCCTTTCCCCTTCCTTCCACCCAAGAGTATATGAGAGATAATAAAACTTTACATTAAATCATCACCATCAACCAATCATCACATAGAACCTAATAATGCTTCCTGAGACTTCCTCAATTTCTACAATTCTTCAATTCTTGGAGTACTCTGGTCCTGTAGATAATAATACTCAATGTATTCTCTGAAACTCCTCCAATTTTCACTCCTTGAATCCTCCCCAAAAGGAGGTTATAGAAAGAATGGTAGACTTTATTCAATTTTGGCCTATTCAAGAGAGTGAACTTGCACAAAATGCCCCGCACTCAATAATTAACATCTGATTCTGAAACTTGCACATAAGAAACTAAAGTCCTTAATCTTTCCAATGAAAATTTTCACACTTAATTTGGATTCTCTATGAATAAGTTATGATTGTTTTACCCAGAACACCTATTTATTGACTAGCTTCGAGACTGGTCACAAACCTTATCTTCCACAGAGTGTATCTCCATAATTGTAGCAAATCAAGAGCTGAAATTTTTACCAGAGGTACCTTGATATGTCATCTCAATACCATAGTGATTTCACCATCTGAATCATTCTAGAAAAAACGTTATAGAAAAAATGGTAAGATGACCTGAAAATAACATACCTTAGAACACATCACCAAAAGACTTCATCCTCCCTTGAAATCCAGCCTTCTTTTCTTTTTATTTCCTATGAAATTTGACTTGTATCAAATGAATGTATAATTATGTTTATTTATACCATTTATGTCACTTCCTTTTAACATTAGGGCCGACCTGACACTTTCTTATTTTGTAATTCTTTTCTTTAATTATCTTCAAGGCCT
>ML777400.1:1333131-1350881 GCA_009831015.1 Picea engelmannii | reverse complement strand
GGATTACATAGCCATTTACAACTGAGTACCAAATGTCTACTCCCAAAGCCATTAGGTAAGTTTTCACTCTATCACTCCAGTATGCATAATTTCTTCCATCAAATTTTTGAATCCCATTTGAAATGTGCTCATGGTCATCCATCGCTGCTCAGGATTTTCCTTCTAGTGGTTAAATTTTTCTTAAGGCAACCTACTCTGATACCAATTATTGGTACTGAGAGGGGGGTGAATCAGCATCAAGTACAATTTAAAACCTTTAGAAAATTATACTTAAACCATTCAACTATATCCAATGAGCAATGAAAAATAGTATAAGAGTTACACCAATACACCACAATACACCATGCACAATATATGAGAAATAATCAATAGTTATTGTTCAAGGGAAGTAATGACTTCCAAAGGTATCTACAACTTCCAAATGTAAAGGGAGGGATAAACCTCCAAGAGGAAGATACAACCCTCCAATATCAAGAGAGATTTGATCTCTCCATCCTTTCCCCTTCCTTCCACCCAAGAATATATGAGAGATAATAAAACTTTACATTAAATCATCACCATCAACCAATCATCACATAGAACTTGATCATGCTTCCTGAGACTTCTTCAATTTCTGTAATTCTTCAATTCTTGGAGTACTCTGATCCTGTAGATAATATTACTCAATGTATTCTCTGAAACTCCTCCAATTTTCACTTCTTGAATCCTCCCCAAAAAGAGGTTATAGAAAGAATGGTAGACTTTATTCAATTCTGGTCTATTCAAGAGAGTGAACTTGCACAGAATGCCCCACGCTCAATAATTAACATCTGATTCTGAAACTTGCACACAAGAAACTATAGTCTATAATATTTCTAATGAAACTTTTCCCACTTCATTTGGATTCTCGATGAATAATTTATGACTGTTTTACATGGAACACTTGTTTATTGACTAGCTTCACGACTGGTCACAAACCCTTTCTTCCACGGAGTGTATCTCCATAATTATAGCGAATCAAGAGATGAAATTTTTACCAGAGGTACCTTGATATGTCTTCTCAATACCATAGATATTTCACCATCTTAATCATTCTAGAAAAAAATTTATAGCAAAAATGGTAAGATGACCTGAAAATAACATACCTTAGAACACATCACCAAAAGACTTCATCCTCCCTTGAAATTCAGCCATCTTTCCTTCTTATTTCCTCTAAAATTTGACTTGTATAAAATGAATGTATAATGATGTTTATTTATACCATTTATGTCACTTCCTTTTAACATTAGGGCCAACCTGACACTTTCTTATTTTGTAATTCTTTTCTTTAATTATCTTCAGGACCTACATGTACTTCCTTCTTCAATTCACTTTCTCATCTTCAAAAATTCATTTCTCCTCAACCATGAGGATCCACGTGATGTGCCACATACCACTGGAAAAAACATGATGTATACTATCCATCCATGGGTTTTTTATCTGCATGTGCATTTTCCTTCATGTCCAAATACCTTCATCAATCTTGCGGTCCAAAACCCATGACTAGGTTTGACATCAATGACAACAACCAATCTTCCAACACTTCTAGCTATCGCTATCAATGATGAAGTGTTGCGGGGTTCCTTTTACCCACATCTGTGAATGGAAGAGGCATTCTCCTTCTTTTGGCTCGTCTGGTTCACCATGTTGGAGCTTAGTGGTAGCAATGGTGGCACTGGGTTCTGCATCAATGATCCGTCTTCCCCTTTCTGGTTCTGACTCGGAGTCAAAACCCACATCTGATTCAGATCCTTTCACTTTGGCCACCAGTGACTGATTTGAGAAGTAGTCAGCAGTGTTATGCCAAGGGCTCTTATGGATGTCGCACCACTTCCCAGTATATTTCTTTGTCTTTCCAGTGTCCTTCTTTCCTTGTAGCTTAGACTGGTTGTCCTGATACTGTCCATATTTTATCTGTACTTTGTTCAGTGGGTTGGGGCCTCCCTTTCCTGGATTTTGTTGTGAGGGGTTCCCCAGCCCAAATTTTCATGTCTTTTGTTTGAGCTTCTGCTCGATTTTGACATCATATCAGTAGGTCGCGCCCAAGGATGAGATGTCCAGAAATTCCATTTCGGTCTGGATGTATCTATGCAGAGCACCAAAATACTTGAGCACCATATGCCACTCCAAATATTTGATACCCAACTTGGTGCACAAGGTATGGAAGATATTTGTGAAATTTGGCACTGCTTGGTCTCTTTCTTGCTGCAATGTGGTCCATTTTGTATACAAGTTGTCATAACTTCTGACAGGGTAGTATTGTTCCTTAATAACATCCCTAAAAGATTCTCAGGTGGTCATGACTGTAAATAATGAGGGTTCCTCTGTTTCCTTTTGCTCACAGAAAGTTTCCCACCAATCTTTCACATGGGGAACGACTTTGAGGAGCGCAAAAGTAATCTTTTCTCTATTTGAAAAGTTATGGACAGAAAAATACCCTTCTAGTAGATTCAACCACTTATATACAGCATCTGCATCTATCTGACCTTTAAATATAGGAATATCAAAGTTTATTTATACCTTGAAGGGGGTGGCGCCTCCACTCGAAGAAGATGTGTCGCCTGTTGGTAGCCGCCGAAGGATTTGCACGAAACTATCCATCATCTCATTTCTTTGTTGCATGAGGGTTTCCTCAATCAACAGTTTGAAAGTATCTCCTATCCCATCATCTTTATTTTCTCCTACCATGAGAGCTCGCTTGGGCATGCAAGAGATTTTGTCCTCAATAGAAACAAGCTTGAGACTCAAATATTTATACTTCAACCTCGTTGGGGACATGCATTAAGATGACAAGGAGAAGACCACTCTGATACCACTGATCTAGATTTTATGAGCAGAATGAAATGACTACATATTATTAACAGATGCTTAACACAGAATAACAGAGATACAATAAAACTGGTTTTCTATTCAATAAGGAAATAAGTTGAAACTGTAAAATGCAGCGAAAAACAAGCTTGTTGGAATAGTGGTGGCTTATCTCTGAGAAGAGATGTGACAGTTGCACTCATTCACAAGAAGATGATTACAATGAGTATATCAAGGAATTTTTACAATAAACAGGAGTTTCAAAAACCCTAAACATCCAAAAACCTAACCCTACGAGATGAAGTGCCAAAAGTCATGTGGGCCTTGTTTGGGTAAGTTAGTACATCAACTTCCCAGGGTCGTAATTTTTGCATACAATCTTCGTTTTAGGTGTACGATATCCCATTGGAAATATATATCCGATGACTACAACAGTTGCCCAAAAAAAATTGCGACTGCAACATACCCAAAAAAACATTGTTTAGGGCCTCAAAACGGCTCTGTAAGTTCAGTACCCAAAAAACTGCTAAAAATAGTAAATAACCAAAATTGCCAGAAAGTTGTTTTGAGCCAACTGGAATGGTTGGGTGGCCACCAATATCCACCTGGATCACATCCCCAGTTGTAGCCTATGTTATCATCATAACAATTTTTAGATCAGGATCCGAGTTTCAGAGATTTAGCGAAAAGCCACATCGCTATGGAAGTGTGATAGTTTGGAGGATAAGGTATTATATGGAGGCATGTGGAAAAATATAGCAGAGACGCGAAAAGTAGGATTCAGTAGACCATTGATATGAAGAAGCCCAGATCAATGATTGAGGGACATATCAAGAAATGAAGTAGCACGGAAGATAATTACTCAAAGGCAGGCCAGGGAAAATTGCCATGGTTTCGTTCATGGACATGTGGTGCCTCTAGAGGTACATCGGGGTGAAAAGTGTTCTTCCTAAAACCGATTTCTCCAATCTCCGATATTGAAAGTTTCTCAGGCATGGTGGAACGCAGATCTTAGAGTGATCCATATCAATGATTGAAACTCATATCGACGATTGAAGTAGCATGAGGATTAATCATTCGAAGGCAGGCCGAGAAACACTACCATGGTTTCGTTCATGGAAACATGGCACCTCTAGAGGTACATCGAGGCGAAAAGAAGTCTGCCTAAAACCGCTTTCTCTAATCCTCAATGTCAATAGGCACATATAAAAGGAGGATGCCTAACATTATTTTATAATACCTTGAAACATTCAAACATTCAAAATTTGGCGCAAACCATCCATTCGAAACTCAAGCTCAAAGTTAGATCAGATTCATGTTTTCTTCACCACTTAATAGGTATTTTTCACAATGGCCACTAATCCTGTCATTTTATCCATGAGTGAACAAAACATCGCCTCTAGAGAAGAATCCCTAATTGATAGGGAATCTGATGTTTTCAACACAGAGATAACAGTCTCGCCCATTCCTGTGTCCAGATCAAATTTGTTAGACAATGTTGGGAAACAGATCCCTTTCCTCGGAACGGATCAAGCCTCCACTACCCCTTATGTTGTAGAAGTAGTCTTTCCTTTCCTTGAGTTCATAAGCTAGTGTGCCGAGAAATATTCATAGGAAGAAAGAGTTATTTTGAATAAATTAGGGTCAGAGGTTTTATGTGAAATAGACATCCCGTCACTTCGACATACCCTCAGTGTATTAGAGTCTTCCTCCATAGAGTCAGATCCCTTTGATGAAGAGAAGATGATCACAATTTACAGAGAATTCCCTTCAGAAGTAAAAACCCCATTTCTGCAACCATTTTCAAACCTGAACACCATTCGGAAAGTCTGTCGTTACCTATCAATATGAGTGTTATGATCATTGAGGTCTAGTGGGCTTGTTCCCTGCTTAGCCAAATTTTAGGGTTAGATAGAGACAAGTTTGTAGTAGAATTCATGTTAGGTTTCATGTTAACCTTTTTTGTGTCAGAGTCTCGTCAGTTGGTCTGTATTAGTTTAAGCAAATTCATCATTGATAATATGCATCGACAACTAGTCAATTTCAGTTGATTGAGACACTTCAGATACTACACGCACCTGTTGAGGATGTTCCTGGAATAGAACAAGACCGAATTCCCTGAACCTACTTTCATCTCAACTGAATGAAAAAGGATCACCATGCTTATTTTCATCAATAAGATCATGTCCAGGGTATACAGTCTTATCTTCGACTCAAACTTGCCAAGGGTTCTGGAAGAAATGAAAAGTTTTTTACAACCAAATCCAGAGGGAAGAGTAGGAGATTGGATGTTTTTCATAAAATCTACTGTGATATGGGTGTATGGCTATCAAGAAGGACCTTATCTTTTACCAATATTTTTGACTCCCAGAATTTTTTCAATAGATTTCATCAGAAAAAGGACCATTTCATAAACATAACACTTTCTGAAATCACACAAGGCATCTAACTTAAAATTTCCTTTCATGGTAGGACCCTTTGTGGTAAAAAGAAATCTTGTTTACCTCAAATCCAAGACAAATTCAATGAATTTGGGATTACACAATTACAAGGAAGGAAATATGACCCGCATCAGATCATATCAAAGAGAAGGCCGGTGAGAAAATTGGCCCCTATGAGCATGAGCATGTTGAAGGATTTGATAAACTGGCTAATATGGAAACATGTACAAATATGGAGGTCACTTTGCAGAATGATCAGATAAAACCAACAGAGTCTGCCCCTCAACAGATCCAGACACAGAAATATTCTCCAAGATTTATTGTTAAATCCCCAAAGTTGAGTGTTTATAATAAGAGGAACAATTCAAAGGCCCTAGGTGTCGGTAGTCAGCAAGATATTCCCAAGAAGATGAAAATTACGCCACCCTCTCAAGTGATTGACTTGGAAGAAGAAGAACCTAAAGAGAAAATGAGCATGGATATGGTGGAAGGTCGAAGGTGAAACCAAGAATGAAGAAGCAAGTACAAGAAACATGCCACAAAGTGAAAGAATCACAAGGGTTTTCAACAACAAGAAACACATGTTTAGCAAGACACCTGGGGAAGTATATCAATCCAAAGAAGACTTGAAGAACCAGTATGTTGTAAAAGGAAGTATGGCCAACAGTGAGATAAGAGACCTATTGCCCAAAGTAGAGAATATTTCCCAGCACAAGATGTCCCTGTTCTCAGTCAGAGATGTGGAGAGAAAGACGTTTAATATAGCAATATTAGATGATGATAAAGTGTCTGAAATCAAGATGCACTATGAGAATATTGGTGCCCTAGAAAAAGTAAAGTTCCACATGAATGCTAGTGACATGATATACTCAGACTATCTAAGATTAAGTCTGAAAGTTTCAAGATTGACAACACATGCACTCAAACCATATGGGCAATTGAAACAGGAGAAAGCATCCAACAAATCCTGGCAGTCATAGGTCAAAAGATTGGAGTCTGAAGGCCCTCAAGGAGTAAAGGCTTATCTAGATGAGAAAGACAAGAAAATCCAAAGTCTGAAAAAGAAGCTAAAGATGTCCCCTACTAAACATCCATGGGAAACAGAGCTAGATGCTCTAGAGAAAGAGAAGGAAACATTTAGACAAGAAGCACTAAATTACAAAGCTAAAGTATTACAGCTAGAAAAGAGAAAGAGAATCGGTTACAAGGACAAGTAGCAATGTCAGATATGGATATCATTGTACCTACTAATGTAGAAGCTAGATCGAGCACTGATGGATTGGTTCAAGCCATGTCCCAAGTGAGCTTACAAATGGGGGAAATCAAAATCCTTAAGGAAGCCTTGGAAAATCTGAAACAAGAGATGAAAACAAAAGATGAAAATATGGATCCACTCCAAAGGGAAAATCAATATTTACAAGAGAGAGTGAGCAAGCTGAGGACGAGGTTAAAAGGTAAAACACTATTGCAAGGACCTAAACATGTGATCTGGGATGCTATTTCTACAGAGGCTGCTAAGTTCAGATTTTATCTGAATTTTATAAATGACAAAGACAACATGGCTACCACGGCCCGAAGTAGGTGTACTGTTGTTAATAAAACATTAGCCAAGAAACCTTCAGAAAGGGCCCAGAGCACTATGGATTTGTTGAATTATGTGCCCACTGCTGATCTTTAGACTATTGGGGTAAAGGACAGAAATTCTTTGATCATATGGGCCAGGAGAATCATCGCCAAGCACAACTTGCTCAAATCAGTTCATAACAAAGCTATGCAAATGGAGCACAATATACAGGATTTTAGAGACATGTTTGAACAATTTTTTATCAAGGGCCTCCCACCATTTTGGGATGGAAAAGGTTCATTATACAATAACGAATACTACAATTCTTTCCTCATTCAGTGTAGGATGGACCATTCCAAATTTGAAGCTATGGAGGAAAGTCTGAAAGGCCCAAGTCTGGTAGAGTATTTGGCCATAAACTTTGAAATTTTGAATCAATTCAAAATAGTGAATATTGGCCTACCGATTATGTCCTATGACACGTGCATTAACCTAGATATTTTGATTAAGGAGATTATGGACTATGAGATTCCTTCTGACTCTCAATGGAAGGAAATCGTGCAGCTGGGCAAGAAGAAATGCAGTTTTCCTAGGACCAGTAAGTGACCTCCAGGTGTCACCAAGCTAGCGATTTTGATAGAAGATCAGGACAAGCCAGATGTCGTAAATGAAGCTGAGCAGTCAAAGAAATCCATTCTTAGTTTTGAAACATCTTTTGAGTGATCATTGTAAATTGGTTCATATGCCGAGACTATCAGTTGAAATTACTATAATTAGTTTAGAAGTTGAAACATTTTTTTCAGTCATTGTAATCAAATTGTATAAATGTTGGGGCATTTGATTGAATTATTGTTGGCAGAAGTGCAAGAGCACCCTTTTGGTTTTTTTGAACTCTATTGTAATTTTCTGAAGCTGAATTGAATATATATGCAAAATCATTTGAAGTCTTTATGAAAATATTCTAACAGTGGTCATATGAGCTTTGTCTTATTTCATCGTATGTGTTTCCTATGATTTCTATTCCATTTACACTTTCTTCTTTTTAAATTGCATAGTTAAAGGCCCAGAATTCATCTTGTGATGCTCTTGGCTTAAGCAATTTAAATTGTGTGTATTTCTTCTTAACAAATTCAGAATTCATTTTAGTAATACTCTGATGCAGTTATTTGTTTTCTTTATCTTCCTACATTCTATTTAAATTCAATAATAACTCAAACTCATCGCCTAGTTTAGACTTTATCCTCTTGAGATTTTTATCGGCTGGTCATTGTTTTCATTCACTTTTAGAATTTTGACTCCATAGCCCCGAGTGTTCCTCCTCTTCCTTGTCAACAACTTTATTAAAAAACCCTAAAACAAACCAAAATCTAGCCACCAATTTCCAAAGAAATATCAAGTGACACGAGAGAGCCCTCTCTGAGTTGAGCAGGCTAGTGCTTCAACTCTAAAGTAGGTTGAAACAGTTACCTCTATCGTTTTTCTATCAGCCAGAAAAAATTTACAGAGTGCTAACACAACATAAGACATTGTTGAGGATAAATCTGTAAAGGTACAAAAGAAGAAAAGGAAACCTAGAAATCCTATATTATCTATTGACTTAAACATACCTACACTGGAAGAAAATCAAGAAGAACATGCATTAGAAGAAAATAAAGAAGAAACTATGATTGGGATAAAAGATGTGATGACACCTGAATATTATGAGGCCATTATTGTATACCTAAGGTAGTAAAATCAAAGGATTGTGATATATAATTCCATATTACAAAATAAAGTCCATAAATTGACATAGAAAGGAAAGGAAAGTCTACAAATTCTTAAAGAAAATCACTAAGGCTGTAACAAAACAATGATTTTGCAGAACATTGTTTTGCAGGATGAGGAGTGAATGTAGGGAATTTGAAGATTTTGCACATATATTTGACCACATGGATAGTAAAAGATAAATCCAACCGGGAATTAGAGATTAGTTCCTTTTTGAATTTCTTTACACAAACAAATGCTAAGAATCAACTTATTAGTTTTCACAAGAGCATTTTCAGGGATTTGATCTTACTATGAGGATTTTCCTCCTAAAAATCATCATATTTGTTTTGACCTCATGTGAAGCATTTTCAATGTAATGTCTAAAGTCAAGGGATGTAATTAATCGGCCACTATGTTTTGGGATGTAGATCCAAAAGTGAAATCTCTTCTTTTTGTATAAAAGCAAGTTTAGATTAAGAGGTAAGGGTTCAAGTTTGGTGGGGATAAAGACATATTGGCCTGGATTGTAATGCTTGGATTCTATTATATTTTGCACTGAATGGACAAAACATTCTGATGGTTATAATGTCTCATCTTTGTGTTAAATTTGTTCTATTTTCTTGAATACATTTGAATATTTTTCAAAGCATCTGATTTATCTTGTTCTTGTTCAATGCGAGTAAATATTTTAATGTTTTACTCACTTGCCACAAGATTTGTGTTTAAGTGTTTGTTTCTTGTTTCTAAATGATATTTAGGATTAAGAATCTTCCTCTTAAGTGAAAATATTGTGAACTTGCAGTTTCCTTCTTCTTCCATGTTATATCACATTATCTAGCTGAGCAAATTGAATTCCATTGGCTAAGTGAATGTGGCATAAACTTTATTTTGTGACCAGAAACTTATATTGTCCAATTCATCCACTTCTTGACCCATAAAAAAACATATAAACCTAAAAATACCTACAAACATAAACCATTGCAATAAATGAGGTTCCCTAGATTGGCCTTAGTAGTCAAGGACAACTTTAGGGACTAACATATTTTGGTTCCATTGCCGAGGATGGAGGAATGAAGATATATTTCCCTAGGAAGAACAACATTGAGAAATACTAGCTCTGAATGGTGAACAAGAGTTAGAAACTGAAGTAGACTACATATTTTTCACCTGGCGACTCTATTGGAGAAGTTATGGCTCCTAAAAGAGAAGGGAAAGGACCAAATTCTGAGCCTACCAAATCCTTAGTATCATATCTATCTTCAATAAGGAAAGTGACCAGAGCCAACCCAGATCGTAAGCCAACTCCATGTATATCCAATCCAGAAAAATTATTAAGAAAATAAAAATATACCCTAGGCCAGTATTCTTCTTCTAAAGGTAAGCCCTCATCTGAAGAGATTAATTCTACTCCTAAAAGGTCCATTAATATTTATGTAGAAAATTTAGTACCCATTATTGAAGAACAACCTATTATTTCAAAGTCTATTGAAGAAAAGGTCAAACCTGGAAATATTTCTTTGGAAGTGTTGATACTGAGAGGGGGGTGAATCAATATCAAGTACATTTTTAAAAAAAAATCAATTTATACTTAAACCAAATTATATATTCAATTATATCCAATGAGAAATGAACAATATTAGAAGAGTTACACCAATACACCACAATAACCATGCACAATATATGAGAAATAATCAATAGTTATTGTTCAAGGGAAGATACAAAAGGGAGGGATAAACCTCCAAAAGGAAGATGCAATCCTCCAATATCAAGAGAGGGTTGACCTCTCCATCCTTGCCCATTCCTTCCACCCAAGAGTATATGAGAGATAATAAAACTTTACATTAAATTATCACCATCAACCAACCATCACATAGAACCTTATAATGCTTCATGAGATTTCTTCAAATTATGAAATTCCTCACTTCTTGGAATACTTTGATCTTGTAGAGAATATTACTCAATGTATTCTCTGAAAATCCTCCAAGTTTCACTCCTTGAATCCTCCCATAAAAGGAGTTATAGAGAAAATGGTATACCTTATTCAATTATGGCTTATTCGAGAGAACTTGTACAAAATGCCCCGTGCTCAATATATGGCATCAGATTTTGAAATTCGTACACAAGAAAATAAAACCCGCACTATTTCCAATTCAATTGGTCTCACTTAATTTGGATTTTCTATGAATATGTTATGAATTTTTTACCCGGAACACTTGTTTATGACTAGCTTCAGGATTAGTCAAAAACCTATCTTCCACAGAGTGTATCTCCAAAATTATGGTGAATAAAGAGCTGAAATTTTTACCACAAATACCTAGATATATATTCTCAATAGCATCCTAATTTCACCATCTGACTCTTTCTAGAAACAAAGTTATAGTGGAAATGTTAAGATGACATGTAAATAACATACATTTGAACACATCACCAAAAGACTTCATCCTCCCTTGAAATTCTGCCTTCTTTACTTCAAATTTCCTTTGAAATTCGACTTATATCTCCTTGTTCATTAAAAAATTTGTGTGTCTAAAATGAATGTATAATTATATGTATTTATACCCTTTATGTCACTTCCTTTTAACATTAGGGATGACATGTAATTTCTACTTCAATTCACATTGTCATATTCAAACATTCATTTATCCTCAATCGTGAGGATCCATGTGACATGCCACATACCACCAGAAGCGACATGACTTATACTAACCATCCATGGGTGTTGTATCTGCATGTGTAATTTCCTTCATGTCTATCTACTTCGGTCAACTATGGAGTCCAAACGCCATGGCTAAGGTTGACATCAATGACTACAACCAATGACTAGGGTTGACATCAATGACAACAACCAATATTCCAACAATCTCCCCCTTTGTCATTGATGGAAACACTCATGCTCCCCCTATCCTCATGATCCTAGTTTCTCTCCCCCTTTGACATCAATGTAAAAGGGTGGGTTTTCTCCCCTTGAGTTTAATGGAAAATTGTAACTCTCTTCTTTGGGGTTGCTCCCCCTGAACATATAGCACTTAATAACACTTCATTTTTATGGTCTCTTTCTTCCTTGGAGATTTTTTGTGGATCTAGGACATATATGTTACTTGGTATTCTTGTTGCAATTGCAACCAATCTTCCTGAACCTTCTTCTTTGATTTTTCATCTTTGTGAGTCAAACGTGAGAGTATATCCTTGATCAAACATTTTACTAACATTGAGTAGATTATGCTTCAAGTTTTCAACCAATAGAACATTTTTTTTTTTACATTTTTGCTTCCAAGCTCTACTACATTGTTTCCAAGTATTATGGCAGATGAGTCATCTCCAAATGCAACATTTCCACCCTTTCTCTTCAAGCTGATGAATTTGTCTTGATCCCTGGTCATGTGTGAAGAACATCCACTGCCTATGTACCATTCATCTTCTTCTTTACATTGTTCAATGGTCAATGCTATTTGACAATCTTCATTGTTTGGAATATATTTCCTTCTCCATAATGTGGTTGGCATAGGGAAATTTGGCATAGGAGCATCTTCATTCATATATCTTCAATCTCATGCTTTATGACCAAGATAATTACAGTTGTAGCATACAATATTTTTGTCCATCAATGGGGAAAATGAATTATAACTTATGTTGACAAATCCACAATTGTTTCAATATATTCTATTTACACTATTCATGTTTCTTGCATAGTTGTTCCTTTCATTGATTATGCAATTAATTTCCTTATGTCCAATTTTTTTGCAAATATAACAATGACCAAGAAAGAAATTTTGATACCTGGGAGTAAGTGACCTTATTTGTGATGTAGTCCATATGGGTTCATGATCTACTCTTTTGTTGTTTCCTTCATACTGATTGAAGCTTCTTTGATTCTTGAAGGTAGGATGTCTTCTTGGATATTCATCTCTTTTGTAATCATTCCTTCTTTCTGGTATCGTGGTCCACTTCTCATCAACTATACGTGTAGATATTTCTTCAACCTTCTTGTTGGTATTTTCATCTTCTTTGTATGAAGTTTCACCCATGCATCCAAGATTTGTTAAGTCTTTTGGCACTTGAGAGTTTCTTAAGCTCTTCCTCAATGAGACAAATTCTTATTCAAGTTTCTCACAATCTTCTTCTTTCTTCATCATTTGGACATTCCTCACTTCTCCTATTCTTATTGCTTCTTCAAGAAAAGTTTTCAAGGAAATGGTTTCTTCTCTTAGTTTATCAAAGTCTTCTAATTGTTTCTTCAACATTTCAATTGTATTTTCACAACTACCCAATTCACTTCTTAGTTTTCTATGCATGTTTTTGAGCTTGTGCAAGATACCAAATATATAAAATATGCAGAACAGAAATAAAATGCTAGAAATGGCAGAATAACAGTAAAATATCCAGCATAATCTTCACAATACGCAGAAATGATATACTAAATAGCAATAGAAGAGAACTTTGATTCAGAAAGCAATGTTCACAAGCCTCTTCGAGGGGGCAACCTCTAGTCGAGTAGTGCTCTATTACAATAATATCCAAGCTAGGGTTCACATACCCTCGCCCCTTATTTATACTAAAAATGTCTATTAAGAGAAGCATCTAGAGGAAGATCCTTCTAGAAGAGGAAGCTTCTATTAGGTCTTCTTACATCCACCTTATTCTATTTTATTGAAAGGCCTTATTAATATTGACCTTTATTACATCCAAATACATTGATCTACCTATGTGCGGGTTAGGACCTTAACATGTCCGCCTCCTTAAAAACAACCTTGTCCTCAAGGCTTGAGATGTGGAAACTGCTGCAAAATGGTAGCTGGTTCCCAAGTGGCATCTGCTGGAGTCATATCTTTCCACTATACTAGCACTTCCTTGATGGTTCTCTGATGCAGGCGACGCTCACGTTGGTCCAAAACTGCTTCTGGTTGTATCCAGATGGATCCTTCTTCAGCTAACTCTGGAAGGTTGGTTTGAATTTGGCATCTGGTTCCAATCACCTTCTTCAAGCATGAAACATGAAAAACAGGATGTAGCTTCTACTGACTAGGCAGAGCTAACTAATATGCAACTTGTCTCGCATGCTTGAGAACTGTGTAAGGGCCATAGAATTTGGGTGCTAGCTTCTGACACTGCTCGGCCTTGAGGTAAGTTTGCTTATATGGTTGCAGTCTCAGAAACACCTAGTCCCCTTCTGCAAATTGACGTTCCAAGAAACCTTGATCTGCTTGTTGCTTCATTCTATTCTGTGCCATGACCAAGTTCTCTTTGAGGGTATGAAGGATATCCTCTCGGACTGTAAATATTTGGTCAACCGTTTGGACCTTCGAGGTACCCAGTAAGTAGGAGAGAACTGAAGGTGGCTTCTGTCCATATACTACTTCAAAAGGAGTCATGCGAGTGGCTGTATGGTATGTAGTGTTGTACCACCATTCGGCGAGGGGTAACCATTGAGCCCACTGGTGTTGTTTTTCAGAGGCAAACAACCTCAGATATGTTTCCAAACACTTGTTGACAACTTCCATTTGACCATTCATTTGGGGATGATAAGATGAGCTGAGATGCAATTGTGTGTCTTGTAGCTTAAACAATTCTTGCCAAAAATTGCTTGTGAAAGTTGGGTCTCGATCGAAAACAATAGAGTATGGCATGCCATGCAGCTTGAAGACCTGGTCCATGAAAATTTGAGCCACTGTGGATGCAGTAAATGGGTGGGGAAGAGTACAAAAATGAGCATACTTGGAAAGGCGATCCACCACCACCATTATGACTGATTTATTCCCCGATTTGGGTAATCCTGTGATAAATTCCATAGAGATATCCTTCCAAATGGAAGGGGGAATCGGAAGCGGTTGGAGGGTGCCTGGCGATTTGACTATTTCTCCCTTGTTGCGTTGACAGAACTCACATTCAGCAACAAACTTACGGATGTCCTGTTTCATACCATCCTAGAAAAAAGAAATTTCGACTCGGTCAGATGTTGTGGTGAACCCTGAGTGCCCCACTATGGGTGTAGCATGAAGCTTAGAAAGCACCGTGGATTTGAGCTTGGATTGTTTATTTAAATACAAGCAACCTTTGTATCGAAGCTCATCTTGGAGCCAGGAGTACCCTAGGGGAGTCGGAACCTTGTTCTGCAATAGCTGGATCAGATGTGAACTTTTGGGATCTTGAAGCCATTCCTGGCGCACAGCTTGGAGACAATCAGGTACAATGAAGGAAAGAGAAAAAATGGATCCTTCGTCTTCATATTTCCAGGACAGTGCATCCGCCACGACATTGTCTTTGCCCTTCTTGTAAATGATCTCATAATCATATCCAAAGAGCTTAGTCACCCATTTTTGTTGTTCCTGGGAAGAAATGCATTGTTCCAGAAAGTACTTAGGGCTTTGATGGTCTTTCTTAATTTGGAAGTGTTGCCCCAAGAGATACAGATGCCACAACTCAACGACATGCAGAATTGCCAACATTTATTTTTCATAAATGGGTTTTCCCAGATTCTTTTCAGACAGTTGCTTGCTAGTGAAGGCCAAAGGTCGACCCTCTTGCATAAGGACAGCGCCAATTCCTTTCCCTGAGGCATCACATTCCAACACAAAGGTCTTTGTGAAGTCAGGAAGGGCCAGAACCGGAGTGGTGCACATGGTCGTCTTCAAGGTTTGAAAAGATTGCGCAGCTGATGTGGTCCAAGTGAAAGAGTTCTTTTTTAGGAGAGCTGTGAGAGGTGCTGCAATCTTTCCATAGTTCTTAATGAACTTGCGATAATACCCTGTGAGGCCCAAAAATCCACACAATCTTTTGAGAGTCTTTGGGTGCGGCCAATCTTGCATAGCTTCAATCTTTTTCGGGTTCACCCTGACGCCATCCTTGCCCACCAGATGACCCAAGTATTCTACTTCGGAGGCACCAAAAGCACATTTGGACTGTTTCAGGAAACGTTGGTGTTGAGAGAGTAGGCTAAGAACTTGATCCACATGAGTAATATGGTATGGCCAGGTCTTGATATATATGAGGATATCATCAAAGAAAACTAAGACAAAATGACGGAGAAAAGGGCGGAAGACATGGTTCATGAGGCTCTGGAAGGTGGAGGGGGCGTTACACAAACCAAAGGGCATGACCAAAAACTCATAGTGGCCCTCATGAGTGTGAAAGGTCATATTGGGAATGTTGGACTCTTTCATACGTATCTGGTGATAGCCCGAGCGAAGATCAAGTTTTGTGAAGAATTGGGCGCCACTCAGTTCATCTAGGAGGTCATCAATGACAGGAATGGGAAATTTGTCTTTGATGGTTAGTTTGTTGAGAGCACAGAAGTCAGGACACATTCTCCAAGAACCTTCTTTATTTAGTACCATGACGACTAGAGAGAAGTAAGGGCTCGTACTAGGACGGATGACTCCGGCAGTAAGGATTTCCTGGACCATTTTTTCAATTTCATTTTTTTGTGCAAAGGGGTGGCGATATGGACATATATTGGGGGGAAGGCTTCCTGGGACAAGGGGAATGGAATGATCATGGACACCGTGGGAAGGAGGGAGTCCTTGGGTAGTGGAAAAGACTATTTGATGTTTAGAAAGGAGGGCTTGGAGGTCTTGGGGCACTGGTGGGGTCTTTGTGGCTTGTATGGCATGGAGTTGGGCAATGACACCAGAATGACCTTTTTTGAGCAATTTTTCCATGCGATGAGAACTGATGACTTCAGGTGAACCCACAGTGATGCCTTGAAATTTATATTTGTGGCCTCCTTGGTTGAATTGCATGGTTAAGTTATGAAAATCCATGAGAATGGGAACCAAGGTTCCTAGCCATTCGTCACCCAACACAATGTCGCAACCGCCCATGTCAATAGAAAACATATGGGATTTGAGGTGGTAGTCACCTATTTGGAGACGCACATTTTCACAGCACCCGCCACATTTCATAGAACCACCATTGGCAATCATGATGTGGAAATTGTTGACATCATGGATGTAGCAATGGGTTTCTTGGGCAATGTGGCGATGAATAAAATTGTGGGTGTTGCCACTATCAACCAAGATGATGACCTTTCGGTGCTTGATGTAACCGATTAACTTGAGGGTTTGGGGGGTAGAGAAGTTGGTGAGAACATTGAGGGAAATGATTGGTTCCACTTCGGGAGGGTCGGAGGGAGGGTTTATGTCAGAAATTTTTGGTGACTCGGGCACAGGGGGGTGTCAACATCTTCTTCCTGAATATCCTCAGAGATGGCCATAAAGAGATTTTGTTCCTTACATTTGTGGCCTAAGAAATATTTGTCATCACAATTATAATAGAGGCCTTTGAGTTGTTGTTCCGCCATTTCAGCCCTGGTCAATTTTTGCATTTTTAATGGGGCGGAGGGAGTAGTGGGGTTTACTGGTTTAGGGCGCGGGATGAAGAAAGGCTTACGGTTTTGAGAGGAAACAATTTTTTGTGCTTCTTTAGATTTTTTGGTAGCCTCCACCCAAGTTTTATTTCAATCCATGAGGACATGGGCCCGAATCTCCTCCTTGAGGCCACTGATAAAACACTCTCGAAAGAAAGCATCAGTCATGCCCTCTGTTCGAAAATACAGACGCTCAAATGTAGCTATGAAGTATTCAACTGTGCCTGATTTCTTTAATTTTATCAAACAGCCCAAATGGTTGGTGTCAGTGTCAAAGCGTTCATAAAGCTCAGCAACAAATTGGGTCCAAGAAATATACCCTTGACGGGAAGTTTTTCTCCATTGCCACCATTGCCAGCGTTCTTGATCTATATGGAGAACACCATACCGGAGTTTGGCCAAGTCATCTGTAATGTTGTAGAGAGAGAAATAATGTTCCATTTGTGTGACCCAACCAGTGGGGTCCAAGCCATAAAATTTGGTTACATCCACCCGTGGAAGGCGTATGTCCCTTTGAAAGTGATGGGGTTGAAAGGAATGGGAAGAAGTTTCACCTTCAATATTTTTATGTGCATCAGGAAAAGAGTCATCGGTAGAGAGCTTAAGTTTGGTGTAGAGTGATGCAAAGACAGATTCAAGATAGGTGGTCAGTTTTTGTTTGACTTACGCCATTGCGGACTGCATGGCTACATTTACGGATGCATTCATGGAGGCATCACGGGAGGCAATAGTAGCACTGAGTTGTTGCACTTCTTGTTGGGTCTCAAGTAAACCAGATTGCAGGGTGTTGAAGCGAGACTCTAGTTCTTGG
>ML777400.1:1319913-1332280 GCA_009831015.1 Picea engelmannii | reverse complement strand
TAGAGGAAGATCCTTCTAGAAGTGGAAGCTTCTATTAGGTCTTCTTACATCTACCTTATTCTATTTTATTGAAATGCATTATTAATATTGACCTTTATTACATCTGAATACAATGATCTACCTATGTGCGGGTTATGACCTTAACAGCTTGTTATTTTCAATCTCAACATGCTTCAATTTTTTAAGATTCTCATCTTTTTGTTGAATCATTTCTAATTCATGATTTTCTTCTTCTTCATTGGAATTTTCTTCTTTTGTATCATCTCTTTCAATCCTTGTATAAGGAAATTCAAATTCAACATGTCCTACTCCTTCACAATTAAATCAAAATAACTCACCTCTATTGGCTTCTTTGAAATCTGAGATGTTGTAATTTGGTTCAACTTCTTCTTATTATTATTATGCTTCTTCCCTTGAATAAATGTTTTGTATCTTCTCCCAAATCTCTTTTTTTGATGCACATGATCCCACCTTTGATTTCACTGAATTTGTCAATCCATCCAACATTGTATCTATTGCCAATTTGTTTTTCCTTCTTGCCTCCTGAGCTGCAGTCTTTGGTTTCTTCAAAGCCTTATATCCTGAAGCAACTGAGAACAAAACATCTATCCAAAGAGATTTCAAGTAAGTTTCCATTGTATTACTCTCGTATTCAAAATTTTGATTAAGGTTGGTTGTCATTGATGTCAACCCTTGAAGAAAGCCCCATATCAAAAAGGTTAGGTAATGGACACAAGATTGTTTGATGTAAAGATGACTAGTTATTGTATTGTCATGGTTGATAATACGTATAAATAGATGAACTCCAAAGTGGTCCCCTTATGGTGAAATCCCTCACAGGAAGACGCTTTGCGGATTGAGTTATCCTAGAAGTATGGCTAGAGAACTCATGCTTATGTTGAAAATTCAACAAGAAACATGTGTCTAATTTAATTTTCCCTTAAATAAATTGGACAATAAATATTAACCTATTATTTCATTCATAATTGAGTGAGTTGGAATTGTGACAAATCATAAGTGTAGTTAAGTGAGTTAAGATCAGTTGTACTAGTTGTAACTAAACTTGCACTAGTGAGAGTTCAGTTAATCAGTGAACTCACATGCAACTGAAGATTCACCACGGTTAACTACATGCATGTCAGATCCAGTGGAGACCCAGTTGCGATAACAAGTGAAAGGGACAGTTTGGATATCATTTGTGATTTGATCACACATGCAGTGGATATGCTTATGAGAATGTGCAAACTAGGAAATTACATTTGATTGTGAGAATTCCAATTATAGAGATTGTGTAGAGGAGGCAGGTTGTCTAGACACGGAGAATTGGCACATGTATATGCTAATTTGTGTATGATAGTGTGAGACGATTGTATTGTACTGAGAGATCTTGGATTAGAGTTTTGTATGAGATTGTTTCATGATTCATGATATACATAATATATGATAGTGGGGTTTTTAGCTTTACGCTTTCCCGGAAAAACTTATGTGTTAYGTGTTCTTGATATTTCACTTTATGATTGTGGTTGTGATCATGGTTTAATTTTCTGCAAGAATAATAGTAGAAGTGATTCTATATTTAACACTGGCGTATAATTGTTAGATCAGGAGAATCGCAGGAAATACTTAATTTGTATTGAAATTTCTACATGGTATCGAAGCCACGGAGGCCACAGAGCTAAGGAAGTGAGGTGTGAAAATAATTTCATTCTCGTAGGTCCCATCTCTAGAAGGGTGTGAAAGTGAGTATTGTAGACTACGCTCAGTTCTCAAAGAAAAAATTCTCGCACCCTAGTCAAAGGAGAAGTGCGAACTTCCCTGAGCATTCTCGCAGGGTGAACAAGGGAGAGGTGTGAACTCCCCTCACCCTACAGTGTATTACAGTGCGAACCTCCCAGTCAAGTTTGTAGGATATACACAAGAAGGGTGCAAACTTCCCTCAGGCTACTCTCGGGTGGGGTGCAAACCTCCCAGGGAAAGAGAAATTGTAGTAGTTGAGTTTTGGTGGTTGGATAACATTCGAATTTGCAGGATTTTCTTGGTGCGATAGTTGATTTAAGATCGAAATGTCTTTCAATGGCTTAAGGTTGGAGTATGCACTCGAGGGCAGCTCGAACTAAATTTCTTGGAAGGACAGGATGGAAGCAGTACTCAAAGACAATGGCTTGAAGGATTACATTGACAAAGATGTTCCTAAGCCGAATGCGACAGACACTGCAAATATTGATGCATGGAAAAAGAAAGTAGCGAAGGCGAAGAGGATTCTATTGGAGAGAGTACGAGACCACATTGTCTCAAGTCTCCATGGGAAAACCACACCACATGCAATGTGGAAGGTTTTGATGGATCTGTTCCAAAACAGTAGCGACCATAGGAAATTGGCGCTCAAAGATAAACTCAAGAAGATCAAGATGGAGAAGGGCGACACCATTCCAAAATATCTCGCGAAGTTTGTCCAATTTCAGGATGAGCTTGGAAGTGTGGGAATAATAGTCACTGCTGATGATTTGGTGAGCCTTGCTCTCCTAGGACTTCCCAAGAGTTGGCACAGTTATCAAGACTCTGTCAATGGAAGGGAAAAATTATCGGATTAAGAACGACTATGGTCGGATCTAGTGCAAGAGGAGTTTAGGCGGAACACCAGATATGGATCTTCATCAAAGCGTGATGATGAAGAGGATTGTTCTTTGACTTCCAAGGCAAGGAAAGGAAAAGGGAATAAATTCCATTCAAAATCTGAGTCTAAATTCAAGAAGATGGATTTGTCCAAAGTGAAGTGTTTTCACTGTCACGAACATGGGAATCTCACTACTAACTGTCCGTAGAAGAGGAAGAAAAAGACGATTGTTGGATATGCAACTGGTGAGGCTCTTGTCTCACAATTTTAACTTGAATTCACTTTGATCACATGCATGGTTTCAATTTCATCGGGATCAGTGTGGTATTTGGATAGTGGCACTTCCTTCCACATGACGGGAGATAAAGAGTCTTTCATTGACTTGGAGGAGAAAGATCTCAAAATGCATATAGAGATGAGAGATGATGGACGATATAGTGCAATTGGTATTGGTACCATTACATTTCAGAGGGATTCAAGTAAACCATTTCAATTGAAAAATGGTATGCATGTTCTAGGTCTGAAGAAAAACTTGGCCTCAGTCACAATGTTGGAGGATAGAGGCTATGATGTTGTTTTTAGCAGTGGTAAAGCCTACCTGCGACATAAAGAAATGGGTCAAGTCAAAAAGATAGGTATTCAAGTTAAGAATCTCTACATGCTAGAGGTAGATGGATGCGGTGCCATGATAGGCAAGGTAGAAAAAGTGGTGAGCCAGGATGAGGGTGAATTATGGCACAGACGATTGGGCCATCTTCATCATGGATCCTTGAAGATCATGCAACAAATATCTATTGGAATTCCAAGGGGAACACTTTCTCAATTAGATCAGTGCAAGGGGTGCACCCTGGGGAAGTATGTAAAGTCCACCTTTCATGAAAAGGAGAACCATGCTTCGGTGATCCTGGAGAGAATTCACACAAACGTATGTGGACCATTCTCGGTTTCTTCAACAGCAAAACATAGGTATTATGTTATTTTTGTTGATGAATTTTGTCGTAAATGTTGGATATTCCTCATGCAAAAGAAGGATCAAACATTCTCAAAGTTCTGTGAGTTTAAAGCATTGGTGGAGAAAGAGTCGGGGAAGAAAGTGAAAGCTCTAAGGAGTGATAATGGTGGGGAATACATCTCTAATGAATTCAAAGACTTATGTAGAAGAGAAGTAATTTGAAGAGAACTCATAGCGCCTCATAACCCACAACAAAATGGGGTCACAAAGAGAAATAACAAAACGATTTTGGGTGCAACATGAGAGATGTTGCATGATCAAGGCCTACCAATGCATTTGTGGGCAGAAGCATGCAATATTGTGGTTTATGTGCAGAACCGTTGTCCTCATAGAGTACTTGGCATGAGTACACCTGAAGAAGATTTTACTGGTAAGAAACCTGATGTTTCTCATTTTAAAATTTTTGGCTCATCTATTTATGTGCATGTGACCAAGGATTCCAGGAAGAAGTTGGAACCGACTACTGAAGTTGGGATATGTGTGGGGTACACAGAAACACCCCATAATTATCGTGTGTATTTTTCGAACAGTAAGATGAATGTTATGTGATGAGATATAAAATTCGATGAGGGGAAAGCCCTGCGATTGTCGCTTGAGAGGGAGCTAGACTTGCATGCAGAAGAGGAATTGTTGGTTCCCAAGGATGAGTCTCAAGATGTGGATCAGCCACATGAGGAGGCTCATGAAGTGGTGGAAACCACTCGAGCAGAGCCATCCATCAGAAATGGCAGAAAGTGCACCACGGAAGCTAACAGATTGAGACTAGATGTTGCATAGAATGTAGGAGCCCCTACTTCACAGTGCAAGCAGATACAGTCTCCTGATCGATTTGTTGGATACATGGCTCTCATGAGAAAATGTATTGTGACTGAACCATATTCCTTTCAGGAAGCAGTGTAGGAACCCACTTGGGTTGATGCTATGGTAGAGGAGTATGACTCCATTGTCAAAAATAGTGCATGGGAAATTGTCCCAAGACCAGTCGATAAATCAATGGTAGGATCAAGATGGATCTACAAGGTAAAGCAAGTTGTTGATGGGAGTGTGGAGAAATACATGGCCGGGTTTGTGGCCCGGTGATTCTCATAGATCGAGGGGATAGATTATGATGAGACCTTTGCACCTGTCACAAGGTACTCTTCCATAAGATTCATCCTTGCACCTCAGCGCAGATGGGCTGGCACATTCATCAGATGGATGTGAAAACTACATTCCTCAACGGGATCATTGAGGAAGAAGTGTACATTGAACAACTAGAAGGTTTTGAGACCTTTGATAGGGAGTTGCATGTGTGCAGACTCAAGAGAACATTGTATGGGTTGAAGAAATCACCCCGTGCTTGGTACACTCAGATACACAGCTATTTCACTGGATTGGGCTTCACCAAAAGTGAAGCGGATGCAAACCTATAACAAATTGTGGTGGAGGGTAAGATTTTAATCATTATGCTTTATGCTAATGATTTAATACTGACTGGTGATGAGAAGTTGATACACTCATGCAAGGATGACCTTGCAAAGGAGTTTGAGATGAAGGATTTGTTCCTTCTTCATCATTTCCTTGGATTGGAAATATGGCAGCGAGATTGTGAAATTTTTGTGTCTCAAGGAAAGTATACAAGGGAGATACTGGGTAAGTTTCACATGGAGGGCTGAAAACACATGGATACTCCTCTTCCAGGAAACTGGAGGAAAGAGGATGCTACTTCTGGAGAGGTAGTGGATGCTATTGTCTATCGACAGTTAGTGGGTTCGCTAATGTATTTAGTGAACATGAGACCGGGCATTTGCTATGCAGTTAACCAGATAAGTCAAGCGATGGTTAAGCCTACCAAACTCTTTTGGAAGGTAGGTAAGCATGTCCTGAGATATTTGAAGGGCACATATGAGTATGGATTATGGTATAGACAGACGGATGAGGTGAAGTTGCATGGCTTCACGGATGCAGATTGAGCGGGCAGCCCAACAGACAGAAAGAGCACATCAGGGGGGGTCTTTAGTATCGGATCTACAGTTGTTTCTTGGTACAGAAGGAAACAGAGATCCATGGCACTTAGTTCAGCTGAAGTAGAATACATGGTAGCAAGTCAAGCTACATGTGAGGCTATCTGGATGAGAAAGATCTTGGTTGGTTTGTTTTGTTCTCATTTAGATCTGACAATGATTTATTGTGATAATCAGAGTTGCATTAAACTCTCGATTAATCCTATGTTTCATGACGTATCTAAGCATATAGATATCCGGTATCATCATATCAGAGATTGTGTGCAGCGGAAGATCATGTTTCTTCAATACATTCCTATGGAATATCATGATGCAGACATTTTGATGAAGGCACTAACCAAGAGCAAATTCAAATATCATAGAGACA
Organism: Picea engelmannii; assembly: GCA_009831015.1. Taxonomy (NCBI): domain Eukaryota; kingdom Viridiplantae; phylum Streptophyta; class Pinopsida; order Pinales; family Pinaceae; genus Picea; species Picea engelmannii. The sequence goes on along the minus strand of ML777400.1, from coordinate 1,326,284 downwards.
GGATTGAGGTGAAGGATAATCCCTTTCTTGTTGAGAGGGAGTGTTGAAAATTCAACAAGAAACATGTGTCTAATTTACTTTTCCCTTAAATAAATTGGACAATAAATATTAATCTATTATTTCATTCATAACTGAGTGATTTGGAGTTGTGACAAATCATAAGTGTAGTTAAGTGAGTTAGGATCAGTTGTACTAGTTGTAACTAAACTTGCACTAGTGAGAGTTCAGTTAATCAGTGAACTCACATGCAACTGATGATTCACCACGGTTAACTACATGCATGTTAGATCCAGTGGAGACCCAGTTGAGATAACAAGTGAAAGGGACAGTTTGGCTATCAGTTGTGATTTGATCAAACATGCAGTGGATATGCTTATGAGCATGTGCAAACTAGGAAATTACATTCAATTGTGAGAATTCCAATTGCAGAGATTGTGCAGAGGAGGTAGGTTGTCTGGACATGGAGAATTGGCACATGTATATGCTAATTTGTGTATGATAGTGTGAGATGATTGTATTGTACTGAGAACTCTTGGATTAGAGTTTTGTATGAGATTGTTTCATGATTCATGATATACATAATATATGATAGTGGGGTTTCTAGCTTTACACTTTCCCGGAAAAACTTCTTTGTTATGTGTTCTTGATATTTCACTTTATGATTGTGGTTGTGATCATGGTTTAAATTTCCACAAGAATAATAGTAGAAGCGATTATGTATTTAATAGTGGCATATAATTATTAGATCAAGAGAATCGCAGGAAATACTTAATTTGTATTGAAATTTCTACAGCTTATTTGTGGAATAATGAGATGAAGGTCAGTGAATTTTTCAGTGAAACTATCCTATATGGATAGTGCTTGTCATGCCATTTTCGGTGGTATGTGGAATGTCACATAACTCCTCACGGTTAGAGAGTTATGGCCATGAGAAGTTGGAGAACCTAGGTTTGTTTGATGGATAATGGTATGAGTTTTGATATATTTTTAGGTAATACTATTCTATATGTATATGACATGTCATTCCATTTCTGGTGGTATGTGGAACATCACATAACTCCTCACGGTTTGAGAGTTATGACCTTACGAAGTTGGAGGACCCTCATATGTCATCTAGAAGCCCCAAAAGGTCAAAGTAGTCAAAGTGATTTAAGAGATTTTAAAAGGTAAATAATAAAGTGAAGTGATGAGTGTCTTATAATTCAAAGTGAATACAAAATAAATTATTTCAATAATAAATTTAATGGAGAAATTAGAAGGGGGTTAACCCTAAAATAAGGAAAGTGGGCAAAGTGACCTAGAAGATGCTTTTAAGGAAGCTACTTGAAGAGTATAAATAAGAGGCAATGCTCTCTCATTTTAGAAAAACTTGAGAATATTGAATACCTATAGGTTTTTGAGGTAACCAAAGGATATATAATCCTAATTTATAAGGAAAGTGAAGAAAAGAAGTTTGGAATTCAAGGAAGGATAAATTATTTTGATGATGTTTTCTAAGGTATGTTTTTTTCAGGTCATCTAACCATTTTCACAATAATGTTTTTTATAGAATGATTTAGAACATGAAATTTATATTCCATTGAGGAAACATATCCAAGTATCCGTGGTAAAAAATTCATCTTGTGGGTCTTTGTATTTTTGGAGTTACACTCCATGGAATATAGGGTTTGTGGCTAGTCCTAAAACTAGTCAAAAACAGGTGTTTCGGGTAAAAATGTCATAACTTATTCATAACATATCCAAATTTAGTGATACCAAATGTGTTGATTAGAGTATAGTCTATAGTATGTTGTGTAACATTTTTCAATCAATTCAACAAATATGCTGTGCGGGGCACGGTATACAAGATCGCTCTCTAGAATAAGATAGAATTCAGCAAGGTATGCCATTTTTCCTATAACTCCTTTTCTGAGAGGTTCCAAGTAATGAAACTTGTAGGAATTTCATAAAACACACTGAATAACATTATATATAAGTTTCAAATCTTTATTCATTACAGGTACAAAGTTATGATCATTTCAAGTTAGGGTTTTTGACTAACCCAAAACTAGTCATGTGAGACTAAAGAAAAGTTTGATGAATATGCTAGTCTCTTGTTGTTTAAAGTTAAGGAAGGTTTGCAGGTATGTGATCATATACACTAGGTCTATTAAAGAGTTACAAATCATATTTGGATGATGAAATTGACGAGGTATTTTTCTTGAGGTACAAGTTGGGTACATGGTTGAGACAAGTAGTTGATGAGTTGGCACATACATGAGGTGTATAGTTGATAATGTTGGTACATATTGATGAGTCATAGTTGATGAGTAATTGAAACATGATTGGTACATACTTGGTACATGGTTGGTTTCACTTGTTTATGGTACATGTTGATTACAAATTGTTTGGTACAGGTTGGTGCATGGTTGTTGCACTTGTTTATGGTACAGGTTGATTATAGGTTGAGGTACAGGTTGATGCATGGTTCAGGTTTATTGGTACAGGTTTATTATGACAGTGGTTCCATCATCCTACTTCTACTTTAGGGCATTTGGACGAGGCAAGGATAGGTGGTTGTAGCCACCTTCTAGTTGTAGATGGAGAACATAGGGGGTTGTAGACCCCTTCTGGTTGTAGCCAGAGAATTGGGGAGTTGGAGATTCCCTCATGTTGTAGCTTGAGAAACTAGGGGGTTGGAGCCTCCTTCCAGTTGCAGCTGGAAAAAAAAGGAAGTTGGTGATTCCAATGAATGTAATTCTTCAAAACATATAAGATAAGTCATTATGTGGTTTTCTCCCGCTTTGGGTTTCCACGTAAAACACTGGTATACTATGTATGTGTATGATTGTTCATTTGTTCATTGCTTATTTACTCTGCATTTATTGGATGATAATGATACATTGATATAACACTTGTATTATATGGTTAAAAAGGATTAAATTGCTCTATTACTGATTCACCCCCCCTCTCTATAATCTAACAATTGGTATCAAATAAGGTTCCTTCATGAAACAATTTAACCACTGGAAGGAGATAATGGATTATTCTGAGAATGGAGTACCAATGTTTAATGGTCAGAATGCTTTTAAGTATGAGATGTGGAGCATAAGGACGAAAGTGTTTTTACAGGAACAAGGACATTATATTTGGCTATCAGTTGTTATAGTATATGATAGTTCAAAAAGGGCAAAGACTACAGCCAAGAAGGAATTGAGGAAGAATAACAAAATAGCAATGGATTTTATCTGGGAAAGATTACCTAATCTCTAAGAGAAAAGGTTGGTAAATGTTCATCAACAAAAGAACTTTGGGATAAGTTACATGACATATATTCTTCACCCATCACAGATTCAGAAAATGTCAAAGAAGATGCAGATACAAATCAAGAAGAATTATGTTCATCGTGTCAAGTAGATTCAGAAGATGAAGAGTGCATAATCACCAGAGGTATGTTGTTTTGTTTTAATTGTAAAAAACATGGACATCTTGAAATATAATGCCATGAAGGAAATGATACAAAAAAACTAATTGAAAAGGAAGGCAATTATAAAGAAGAATTGATTAGTTCTTTAGATGAACTAAGAGAAGAAAACAATTCATTTGAGAAATAATTGATGAAACAAAAGGAAAGTGTTCACATTTTTTAAGAAGCCCAACAGGTCATCGAGAACTTAAGAACTCAGCTAGAATAAGCTAGAAAGATCGAAGAAAATCTTGAATATGAAAAGCATTGTTTGGAAACCAACATAACAACACAAAAGGAAGAAGCATAAATGAGAGAGAATATATTGACAAATCATCTTAAGGAAATAACTAACGATCTAAACCAGCTTGAGGCAGAGTTTGGTCAAGAAGAGAAAGGACTTGAAGAAGAAATAATCACATTAAAAATTCATCTTGAAGAAGTGAAAAGAACAGAATAAGTCATGAAGTCTCAGATAAAGAAGAAAGAAGAAGAGGTGGAGAAGCTTGAAGAAGAAGTTGTCACGCTGAGAAGTAAAATCAGCAAGCTCAACAAGAATGTTGAAGATACAGAAAGATACCCATCAGGTATAGAGAATGAAGAGAAGCACTCTAGGTTTCTAGAAAAGAAGAATGAAGAAAACATAAAGAGTTATGCAGAAGTACTCAAAGGAAGGAATCATGGTCAACCAAAATCTAAGAAAACTATTGAAGATACATCTTCAAGAAGACCATCCACATTCAAGCCACAAAGAAGCTTCAATCATGATCATGATTAGTCAAGGCATAAATTTAGAAGGACTACGCCACAAATAAGATCATTCACTCCCAGGTATGCAAATTTATTTTATGGTAATTGTTTTTATTGTACTAACTTTGGACATAAGGTTGCAGATTGCAGGGATTATAAAATAAATGTTCAAGCAAGAAGTGACTATGTGGTCACACGTAACATTGAGTGTTACAAATTTCATAACTATGGACACATAGTCAATGATTGTAGAAGCATGATCGATACTTCCATGAAAGAGAATACGGATATCAGATATAAGAAAGTATGGATAAGAAAATAGGAAGAACATGTTAACAAAGACCAGGTACCAGAGATCGCAAGATTGGCAATAAAACAAGATGAAGAAAATTCTACAGAGAAAAGAAAGATGTCAGATACAGAAAGGTTTGAAAAATAACTGAAAGAAAGGAAGGACAGGTAAATAAGGAACATGTTCAAGAGATTGTACTTTCAGGAATTGTAGTGAAAGATGAATCCATAGACAAAAAGAAAGAAGTCGGAGCTTAGAGAGATAATGAATCTACCAATGAAGATGATGATGAATATACCAATGAAGATGATGATGAATACACATCAGAGCAGGAATTGTTATGAGCCATCCAACTTAGAGACTCCCAAGTAATATGAATATTAGACAGGGGGAATCTATGTGATAGTTGTGATAGACTAAAGAACCATCGTTCGAGCAGCTTGCAGAGTTTGAGAAGACAGATTCAGAGCAATTAGTTAGCAGAAGTACATTTTGATAGATTAATCAAGACTTCATGATAGTATAGTGATAAATGGGTCAACATTATGGACAGTTGCGCAAGTAGAGTCTTGGACAGTATGGACAGAGATGGATTCATAAGAACACTTAGCAGGTTTGGATAGATATATGATAGTGATGAGAGCATGGATTCATAGATTGGTTCAAAGAGTGGTTCAAAGAAAAAGGAACATTATCATAATGGATGATAATTACATAGGAAATGGCTCGAACAATGCTAATGGATTCAAAATTGACAGATATTTGTTGGACACAGGAAGTGCATACAACAATTCACATTCAAAACATAGTAATGCTCAGAAACAACACTAACAAAACTCCTTACGAACTATCGAAAGGAAGACCAACAAATCACTTCAGACTTTTTGGAAGCAAATGCTATATCAAAAGAGAAGATGGTGGAATGGGAAAGTTTGATTCTCGCGTGGACAAAGGAGTACTTGTTGGTTACTCAAGTACAAGGAAAGAATACAAGTGTTACAATCTAAAATTGAACAAAGTTGTGGAAAGAATCAATGTGACAATTGATGAAATAGGCAGACTAGAATCAAAGGAAGAAGAAAATAAATCAATGAAACAACCCTTAGAAGAAGAAACAAAAGATGAAAAAGAAGTAGAAAAGGAAGATGAAGAGAATCTGACAGAAGCAGAAAAAGAATTTCAACAAGTGTCGCTAAAGACACACAGTAGACGAGTACAAAAGAATTATCCTTCAGAAAAAATTATCAAAAACAAAGATGCAGGAGTTGAGACTAGAAGACGAATTCGTTCACCAGAACAAACACACCTAGCACTCTCATCTACAATTGAACCAAACTATTTTGAAGAAGCCAACAAGGATGAATTTTGGAAAAATGCCATGGATGAAGAATCAGATAAAATAAATAAAAATGACTCTTGGGAATTGGTTCCAAGACCAAAGAATAAGAATGTAATCGACACAAAATGGGTCTTCAGGAATAAATTAAATGAATATGGACAGGTTACAAGGAACAAAGCTAGATTGGTATGTAAAGGATATGCACAGGTTAAAGGAATCTACTTTGAAGAGACATTTCCCCAATTGCCAGAATGGAAGCATTTTGTTTTCTTTTAACTTATGCATGCTCCAAAAATATTAAAATGTATCAAATGGATGTAAAATCAATTTTTTTTAATGGGGAACTTGAAGAAGAAGTCTACATTGAACAACCTAAAGGATTTCAGTTTTCATAGAACACAGAAATGATATGTGATGTGTAGGAGGTTTATATTATAAATACCATCTATCATTTGCTTCATCAAAATATAAATGTTGTGATTATATCTTCGATTTAAATAATGAGATTTATCTTTGAGTTTTAAATTGAATGATAAAATGCATAG
>ML777400.1:1288116-1306389 GCA_009831015.1 Picea engelmannii | reverse complement strand
TTCATCAAGAGTCCAAGTAGGATTTTCTGGAGGCTTATTTGGTGTAGAAGTTCCCTTTTTTGGTGGCATGTTGGCCAAGTATCACTTTTGAACCTTGATTTTGAGGTGGTTCTGCTAGACAATATTTCTTCTATTGTATCTCTTAATTTTTGGCCCTTCTGGGTATGAAACTTTGTTTTATGTAGTTCTATGATATTTCTTCTTTGCAATGCTACATTTATTATCAAAATTGGATGTGCCAAGTGGAATTTATGGTAACTTCCCCACAACTTGCCAATTTTTGGCCTTTCCAGGAGATCTCACTTGTATAGCGTTCCCCACACAAAATAATTGAAATAAATTATGAAACTTGCACCAAAAATTCTACAGACTGTGCATGATCTAATGAAACTAGTCCCACTCAATTTGTATACTCTACGAAGAATTTATGATTGTTTTACCTGGAACACCTTCTTGAGACTAGTCAATAGGACTAGTCAGAAACCCTATCTTACACAGGGTGTATCTACAAAGTTAAGATGACCCAGAAGCTAAAATTGTTACCACAAATACCTTACTAATTTTTGTAAATATCCTCCATATTTCATGGTTTGAAACATTACAGAAAAAAATTTGTAGTGAAAATTCCACAATGACTCAGTTCAGAATGATTCCAAAACCCTATCTTGTATAGGATATATCTCCGAAAGTATAAGGCCTCAGGAGTTGAATTTTGAACCCAACACACCTTGATCCATCTACTAAATATCCTCCAAGATGTTCCTTTTGGGACATTGTAGAAAAAAAATTATAGCAAAAATTCCAATGTGTCTCAAATGTAGTAGTGAAACCCCAAGACCTTGAGCTCTGATACCATATGTTAAGAACCAAATATCAATATAGCATATAAAATCCTCAGAAAAAGTACTCAATGCCTTGAAAAATACATAATTTCAGATAATAAGCCTCTTTGAGGGGGCAACCTCCTTTTACCCCACTTAAATGTTCAAGTACCAGATGATTCAAAATGAAAATGTCTCCTTGGTATATATAGGAGACTAGGAAGTATAATTACAACTAATGGCCTAAAGCTGACATAAATAAAATAAAATTACTAATATAATATTCCCCAATTGAGGGGTAATGAGACAATATTAGGGCTTAACACTCCATCCTTTCCCCTTCCTTCCACCCAAGAATATATGAGAGATAATAAAACTTTACATTAAATTATCACCATCAACCAACCATCACATAGAACCTGATAATGCTTCTTGAGACTTATTAAACTTATGAAATTCTTCACTTTTTGGAACACTTTGATCCTATATATAATATTAATCAATCTATTCTCTAAAACTCCTCCAAGTTTCACTCCTTGAATCCTTCCAGAAAAGGAGTTATAGAGAAAATGGTAGACCTTATTCAATTCTAGCTTATTCAAGAGAGAGAAATTGTACATAATGCCCCATGATCAATATTTAACATCAGATTCTGAAATTTGTACACAAGAAACAAAAACTTTACTCATTCCAATGCAATTGGTCTCACTTCATTTGAATACTCTATGAAGACATTATGATTGTTTTACCCGGAACACCTATTTATGACTAGCTTCAAGACTAGTCAAAAACCATATCATCCATATAGTGTATCTCCAAAATTATACCGAACAAAGAGTTGTAATTTTTACCACAGGTACCTAGATATGTCTTCTCAATAGCCTCCAAATTTCACCATCTAAATCGTTCTATAAACAAATTTATAGCGAAAATGGTAATATGACCTATAAATAAAATACCTTAGAACACATCACCAAAAGACTTCATCCTCCCTTGAAATTCGACCTTCCATACTTCAGATTTCCTCTGAATTTCGACTTATATCTCCTTGTTCATTAAAAAAATTGTGTGTCTAAAATGAATGTATAATGATATGTATTTATACCCTTTATGTCACTTCCTTTTAACATTAGGTTTGACATGTAGTTTTTGCTTCAATTCACATTGTCATATTCAAAAACTCATTTCTCCTCAATCGTGAGGATCCACGTGACATGCCACATACCACCGAAAGTGGCATGACTTACACTATCCATCCAATGGTGTTGTATCTTTATGTGTAATTTCCTTCATGTCTATATGATTCGATCAACTGTGGGGTCCAAAATTCAATGGCAATGGTTGACATTAATGACTACAACCAATGACTAGGGTTGACATCAATGACAACAACCAATCTTCCAACAGGAAGAACACGTAGCTCATCAATTAGGAGAAAAAATAGTTGAGGAATGGAATCCCTTCTTTTATCTCATTAAATATGGAACTAATGAAGAAATTAATTTTTGGGAAGATGTATTAAAGACTTGCCTAAGTATTCAAAGGAAGGAATTGAATAGATCCGAGCCTCATCTATTCTTCATCTCAACACTTCTGAAAGAGCTAAACCTTAAATCCAACTTTTTGATAATGTTACTTCTATTGAAGAATTCAAAAATCCTATAGAGACCTATTCTTAGTCTTCAACACCTACTAAGGTTCATACTCCACCTTCACCTCATACTTCACAACCATCCTCTCCTCCTAAATATTTTGTTCCAGTTGTTCACACCATGGTTGCTAATAAGATGGATGCTACCATTTCTACTAGATATGCACCCCTGGTGTTGCCTCGAGTTTTATATGCTTTTCCAAAAGGATATTACATGAAATATCTTCCTATATTTAATGGAGAGGGAGAAGTCATTGTTGAATAACATTTAGCATATTTTTATATCTTTGCAAACAATTTTAATTTTTAACACACAAATTTTTGGATGAGACTATTTGTACAAAGTTTCGATGGGGAGGTAAGGAAGTGGTTCAGAGGTCTCCGTGCCAATTCTATTACGGATATTGATGCATTATATGACACTTTTCTGAAATAGTGGGGAGACAAAAAATACTACTTGTAGTATATTACTTAATTTGGGGCTTTGGAAATAAAAATTGGTGAGTCTGTTTCTTATTTTACCAAAAGATTTAATAAAATGTACAGTAAAATCCCTGATGAAATCAAACCTATAGAAACTTCTGCAAAAATTATCTTTGCTAATGAATTTGATGCTGAATTTTCTCTTTTGTTAAGAGAAATAATATCTGCTACATTGAGTTAGATGCAGGAGGAAGCCATTGAAGTGGAATCAAATATTTTGGAAACAAAAAGGTTAAAAACAAGATACTAGAGAGATAAAAAGAATTAGAAAGAATATGTTCCATCTTCCCCTCATTCAACAATATATGATCCAAAGATTGATGAGATAGCTAAGATGTTAAAAACTCTGAATTCAGATCTTGCTGGATAGAAATTAGAGGCTAAGCATCCAAACAGATAGGTTCAAGAAGGTGGGAATAGAAACCCAATCAACTCAGAAGACCGCATAATGCTCCTAAGTTTATGCAGAGAGAGAGAATGAATCAATATGATCAAAGGATCTTACCACCTTTTCAGAATAACTTAGTTGAATAGACAAAGGAAATTGATTATGTCAGCACTAAGATTCATCCTCATACTGCTAGAGGATAAGCCCAATACCCATCAAATAGGTTTGTAATGGTAATTTTATGATAGAGTGTCAAATGGAAAAAACTCAACATAGCAATGTTCAAACACATAAATTTCTAGGCAAGAATGAAAAAGCAAGTGAGGTCTTGGTTAACTTCATTCAGTGATTAAAAGATAAGTGTGGGTATATGTAATAATTTGATGATAAGGATGAATAAGTATACTATAAGCATTAGGCCTTACTAGCAGACAAATGAAGAAAAATATCAGACACAAGAACTTCTTGATCTAAACTTTAAAACACTGATTAAAATTACAATAGCATCACAATCAAGCATACATTGTAGCACAACTATAATATCTCAATTGAATAATTGAATGTTGATAAAATCAGAGTAAGAAAGAGTTAAGATGATGGAAAGGAAAATCTGAATTTTACAAGCAAAATGTCTCAGATCTCATACATAAAACTAGAGTATAGCTATGTCTTATCAAAACATTACAACAAGGAGTCTACGCTCAACCATTCAAACCCAAAAATGACATTATAATATTGCCTTTATATCCTAAACATTGAGTGACAACATAAAATTCGATCTGGATCCTCTATCATAGGATTCTCCCACTAAAAACTGAAAATTCTACATTTGTACAAGTGGGAAAAACAAACTTCTAAAAACAAGGAAAGCATTGGAAACAACCCTAACACCATAATCTTTGTGGAGTTATGTGTCCCTTGAGTGCATCTCCTTTATTTCCATGTGTCCACCAACTCCAACTAACCTCCAAGCATCTGTGCTAAGCTTCATGTTCCACCTGGTGATTGTTGATTCCCTCAAAACCCATTAAAACTGGAATTTACAATGAACCCTGAACTGCTAACTATATCAGCCAACTCGTAGAGAATTTCATACTGAATTCTATAGCGCCCTCCTTTGTAGATAATTTCACAACAGATTCTATAACGAGCTTGCATTTTCTATCTGACTAGGTGATTTCACATCGGATTTCACAACAACTGTGCAACTTCTGTGTATGTAAATGATTTTGCAGCGCATTCCATAGGGAACTTGCAACTTTGTCTGTGTAGATCATTTTGCAGCGCCAGGCACTACAAAATGTCCTGTAACTTTCTGTGTAATGTAGTTTGATCAAAAAATCCTCAAAAACTTTAGCCAAAGGTGTATAAGCCTGTAGATTCCTCCAGATAGGTTGTAAGCATAATAATTTCCACAAAACTTCAAAAATGCAAGGATGACCATTTTCAAAATTGAGAGTCTTTCAGCCACTCCATCTCATTTCCTTCATCTAGTACTTCTCCTTGTTGCAGCTTGAGCTAGCATATTAAGATTTCTTTGAGCTAACTCTTCTTTGAATGGCTGCAACTCCACCTTGAGATTTCTGATCTAAGATTGTAAGTCTCTGTTTTGCCTGTATAAATTCCTTAACTGTCTATGAAGGGGAAGAAATATTCTTGTTGTGAACCTGGCTTTGTCAATGGTTTCCATATACATATCCATCAGATCCTTTAGCTTCTTCCTCTCATCCGATCCTTCTCCCTTCAAGTGGAAAATTTCCTTTATGGAATCTCTGATTTGTCTGATGAATCTCTTGAAGGTAGGGTTATCAAGAGGAGTGTTGATGTCTATGATTTCAATATGTTTCTCAATAGTCTCAACTTTACCTCTATCCTTCTTCTTAACAGAAGATTTTGTTATGACTTCTTCTTCTTCATTTTCCTTTTTGGATTATGACTTGGTGAAGGGCCTCCTAGCTCTAGTCTCAATTGTAGCATAAGGTGAGGGGAAGAGTAACTTTCTCCCTTTATTGTTTGTGGTTTTAGCTGAGGTAACTTCTTCTAATTATGGATTTGGCTGGGGTGAAAGTTCCTTTTGTGGAGAGTGATGAGCTCCCCATTATTCGTATTCAACTTCCTTAGGGGCCTCCTTGTCTTTGGCAATGTTTTTTCCCTTTCTCTTTTTGCTTGTTTCTGTGTGGGAAACACTATCAATTAGTAAAGGGTTGTGCACCTTAGATTGAGGAGTAGGGGCTATATTTAGTTGAAGATTTGCAGAGGCAATGAAATTATCCCAAGCTATGTTTCTTTTCTTCAAATCCTCCATCACAAACATCCTAATCAACCCTGAGTGGAAAACACTTGTGTCCATAGCCTTGGACTTGGATTGGACCCTATCAACCATTTCCCCCATACTCCTAAACAAATATAAATGGATGTTAATTAAGTACTTGCCTATGAAGTGCATAAAAATTCTAATGTGATATTGGTAGATCATATTGAATCTTCCCTCATAGGTAAAATATCTCTGGATTACCTTCAACATCTTATCAAATCCCTCAACCAAGTGGATCCTAGGAACTCCCTTATATAGGTTATCTCCTTGATGTTCTAGTTTGAGGAACTCTTTAGAGAAGGCTACATTAAGAGTCATGGATTTAAACCATCTTTCACCAGTGTTGGGTATCTCAGTGGTTGTTGCAATGGTGGCTTTAGATAACTCCAGTTCAAGGGTTCCCACCTTGGTTTTAGTGCCATCAAAATTTAAGGCAAACTCTTTGGTTACCTCAAGTGTCCCCTCTACATATTCTGACAAAAATTTATACATCCAACCCTTTGGAAGACATTTCTAATCATAGGTTCAACATCAAACAAGTGCATATCATAAGGCTCAGTCCTGAATACACTCCCACCCTTGTGAGATTTATTTTGTTGATGTGTATCCATTTTATATTAACAAGAGGAAAAACGCTACAATAATCTGAAAGATAAGAGAGGCCAAACAAGGACAGAGGTCTTTAGGTTTTTAATGATGATCTTTTTTCAAAGTTGGCTTCAATGTAAGGCTTCAATATTTTCCTGTCTATTGACTTCTAAACTTATGGAAGGGAAATTGATGGCTAAGAAGAAATAAAACCCTTCAGAAAAATGATATGCAAGGAGGAGGTAGCTGCCAGGGTTTTAAATTATAATTCACCATCATGCAAGGTCATCACCACTTAAATCAACAAGGCTCTTTAAACTTTCAGCATAAACATATTTTAGACTTGGAATAAAAATGAAAATATAAAGGAATTAAGTTGATACATGCCATGCAATCAGAGGATAACAATGTTGAGTTTTATGCACAGGTTCATAGCATTGGAACAGGGGATCCGTAGCATATTTCTTAGCAGATTTCGTAGTATAACAACCAGGGTTAAGAAAAAGAATAGGCATAATGGCTCTGACAGCATGATTTTCTCAATTGTGATATAAGAGACTGACAATACTATAGATAGATGAGAATTTAGTGACAACAGAGATAAAGGGGCCAGTTGGTAACAGGAACCATAATTCGTAGCGCCATGTGCTATGAAAATTGAGTAAAACCTTAAATTGATCTTCAACAGAGATCAAACAACTCAAGGAGTAACTGGGCACCGTGGCTTGAATGTAGATATGCTTCAAATAGCATGAAACTGCCTGCAACCACTCTAACCTTCAATTCCCCTCTGCCAGCCAGTCTGTAGTAGTTTTTGCAGCACCTGTATGAACTTAGGATTTTCTGTAGCGTCGAACTTAGGATAAAAATTCAAATCTTTGATAAACAGATAGACAACTTTGATGACCAAATATCAATTATTTCCTTTTAAAACATGGATGCTAAAACAATGAGATCGACTGACACAGCACTCATAATTACAATAATGATAAAGAGGGAAGATGTACTCAAGATGTGCTACGAAAACTCCTTATAAGTTGGCAGCGTACTAGAAGGAGTTTTATTTGAGCTTCTAATGGGTAGAGGGACAAAGTGGAGGGGTTTAAGAGCATAGTGGAGGTAGTGACATGTCAGACTAGTGGTGGCATGAGGGTGATGGTGATGGTTGTCTAATCATGTGATTAAATAAAGGTATAAACCAAGGAATGAACCAAATGTATAAACCATAGGTATGTGCCAAAGTTCAACCTTACATTTATTTTGTGAAGGAAACCATAAGGAAAAAAACAAAAGTAAAGCTTAAACAAGACTAAAGATAAAAAATTAAAAACCTAAGGATGAAATTGACCCATAACAACTTCACGTGATAACAAATGATATTGAAGAAAATTCTACAGTTCTTTTAATTGATACTTAATTTCTTTCTATCCATTTAACTCAACATGATTATGAAGATTATCTGATGTAAAATCAGTTTGACGATGGTGAAGAAGAGGAAATTTTTCATAATGAGCCTCAAAAGAAATATGATTCAAGGCCTAGATCAGGTGGACCAAAAGAAAATACACCATTTCAAAATAAAAAGGATAATGTTTCAGTCAAACATAGTTCAACCAAATATACATGAAACAAATCATATCAACATCAACAAAGCATCAAGGTTGTTGCCCCATAGGTAAAGGAAACATAAAAACAACTAGTTCCTTTTAATTTGGAACATGGAATTAATAAGATAAAAATTCTTGTACCTTTGGTGGAACTAATGAAGAATGAGTCTTTTAAAAAATAAATCTTGAAAGTCTTGGATCCTCCTACTCATATCATTTCTTCAAATACAATAAAAATGGAAGATGAAAATCCTCCCATCACTGTGGGACCTCATATTGAAGATAGATATGATGCTTCACCTCCATTTTACATATCCTTGAACATTCATGAGAAAATTATGCACAACTGATTATGGACTCTAGAGGCTCACACAATTTTATGTCTAAGGTAGTCATGGATGAATTAGGTCTTAACATTATAGAACCCTTCCAAGACCTATATTCTTTTGATTCTTAAAAATTCAAATGTCTAGGATTTATCAAAGATATGTTTGTTACATTTGATTTAAGAAATGCAACAATGAATAAAATTATGTACTTCATTTGTTGTTGGGGTAGGTATGAATTTATGACAAGTATAAGGTAGATGGGGAAATTTATGATAGGGGAGGAGAATTTGAGGGAAGAGGATAAGGAAGAGGGAGTTGGACTATGGGAAGGGGAATTTTATTTTTGGAGTAGGGAGGAAGGAGAAATGGGGGGAGGAGAAAGGAAGAAAAAAAATTGGAGAGGAGAAAGGGTTGGAAAACTTTTTTTTGTTGGTTTTTACAAGTGGCCTAGTGTTGCTGGTATTTTGGGCTTGGGGGCCAAGAAATCTGATTTCCTAGAGCTAGGGAGTCGAAGAGGCTCTGCTCCTAGATAGATGGGAGGAATCAATTTCAGGAAGGTCATTAGGCAAGTTATCAACACACAAGAAAAGGACAAATTTCTTCTTCAACATGTATTTCATTGATATTTCTATTACTGTTATTACTATTCTTCTAGGAATGAAAGATCAAATACATACCTATACCTTGAAAATGTGTTAATTTGATTTTACAATTAACTATTATTTATACTATAACAAAATGAGAAATTATATTTTACTTTAATGAAAAAATAAGCATAAATTAGATAACAAATTTATTGTTAAAACCATGAACCCCGGGATATGGGGCCTTACAATAACATCCAAGATAATTAGTGCTCAGAATTGCAAGAAAAGACAATAGAAATTAAGCATATGTCCCAAGGATCAAGTAACAACTTTCACAAGCAATTTATGAGTAAGTTAATTGTGAGTTATGTTGGTGTATGTAGAAAATTAGCATGAATTAGTATGGTTGTAGCAATGTTTTGCAACAACAAAAAATTGATTAGTGACTTTGACTAATCTAGGGTTAGAACAAGTTAGTAGAAGTTTTAGAGAATAGGGTTTAAAATTTGCTTGATCAATTCCTACAACAAGAGCAAGTGGACAAGTGTCTTTTGGTCTTATGGATTCAATTACAACAACACCAAAATACTTGGAGAAACAAATGATAATATTTGTCTAAGGATGAATAGACAAAGGCTTGAGGTGTTGGCATTTCAAGGCCCCAAGCTTTGAATCTCAAAGAAGGAATTTTGGCTAGAGTGCAAGCTCTTTTGGGATCTAGTGAATTCCTCTTCTCCTTGGACTCTTGAAATATATTGTTTGCAGCAAGATACTAGAAAAATACTTCTAAAGTGATAGCACTTTAGGGATTTATAATCCTATCCTATACAAGATATTCTCATAAATTTAACAAGTGGAAAACACTAGAGAGAGGAAGAAGAACCTTATGTCCCTCTCGTAGGGTTTAAACAAGTAATATCGTAATCTTCAACATGAACAAGTAAAATTACCACAAGAATTCATTACATAAACAAATTGCATATTTTTAACTTACTTCACCAAGAATAATATCATACAGACCCAAGTTGAAGAATTTCCACCACAAAAATATCCAAGGGAGATCACAAAATAGCTTTTCCAAGAGGTCTACACTAGTTATTTCAGCCATAAATGCTACTATGAAGAAAATTTCAGATCTACCTCTCTTGTGAGAGGTATGTTATGTGTAAAAATGAAATCCCAAGGTCTTATTTATACTAGACCTTTGCAATAGTTATGTTTCCACAATAAAAGAGGGTTTGAACCCTTTAATTTATCTTTAAATGTACACAAAATAAAAATACATAGAATAAACCCTTAGTAAGGTGACATTAGGATCCAAGGTGAGATGCCCAACCTTGAAGGGTGGAACATTGGGACTCCAAAGGAGATAAGTTGTCATCATGTGCCAAACATTATGCCAAGTGTCTTTCTTCCACCAAAATATCATCTCCATCAAATCCTAGCCCTCCAATGGGGGCATCATGGGCTAGGTGGGTGATGTTTAGGCCTTCAAAGGCCAATGTCCAAGTGAGAGAAGGTGGGAGCTCATATCCTAGTCATTCCATAGTGCCTCCAAAGGAAACGACCTCCTTCTTAAAGGTGCAAATGGTGATCACAATCTAGCTCCAGACGTGGGGTCTCTAAATCCATCCTTGGGCTCCAAAGCCCCATGAAGTTACTAACAAGTCATCTACTCATGAATACCTGTCCACTAGGAAAGGTACTACAAATAAAAACATGTACACCCTCCAAGGGTCCATAAGTCACAAGAATCATTCCAAGTAATCCACATATAATAATAGAACCACCCAAACATGTGTATCAAACCCCCATTTTCAAACTAAACCAATGCTCAAAGACCTTATACAATTTGTCAAATTTAAGTGTGGGAGGGGTCTCAAGGAATCCTATTGGGCCATTCAATCCCCAAGTCACTAAGCCATGTGTGAGTATGAGGTGGAGTGGGGTAACACTTTCGGGCATGGGTTTCATGACATACAAGGGTTCATATTGTCTCATTTATGGGTTCCTTTGTAGAGGGTGTGTTGCACCTTCATTTTTAATGCAACCTTTTTCTAATCCCATTTATTTCCATTAATTAATTAAAGTCCAAAAAAAATGGGTAATATAATACATGGAAAGAAAAGAGTACCACAGCGTCACTTGAAAATTAGGTAGACCGAGTGCCATATGCATGGAAAGAAAGGGACACCACATAAATGCACCTCCTCGACAAGTGGGACATCTATATAATATGAGTTTTCTTTTGAAGGTATTTCAATTAATTAGGACAAACACTTAATTGTTCTCAAGACCTTTTGGGAAATCATATGGAAGGTTTATTATTGGTTGTTATCTTTTGCTAGCTACATTTCCCTCTAGGCCTTTAGTCCCTTCTTCCCAAGAAATGAGGTACAATCCCTTCTTGGGTCAGTACACCCAAAGAACCAAAAGATGAGGAGATGTAATGGAAGAAGTATGGAAAGTGATAAGCATGATCGAGAATGGTATGATGAATCTTCAAGGAACCTCCCAGTAGCACCCTATTCCTAAGGGTGACCAACTTACTAGGACGAAATGACACCCACCAAGGCTAAATAAGGCAAAGAGTATAATTCCCAAGCAAACGTTCTGTAATCAAGAAAGTATTCTTTGCAATATGTTCAAATTATTCAATTATTAGGATGAAACTTACCATTATACCATACTTTTTACCTCATGAAACAAGACCTTCTACCCTCTATGACCAAGCCGATGTGATGGATGTTTCTCTACTGCTGGTGATGTATGGTGTTGCATCAATGAATAGGAGGGTCCTTGTGGGGATATGCTAGTCAATCTAGATGTCAACACTCCATTTCTACTACCTATGTTCCTAGAGACATGATCTCCTTGGTTACCCCTCGACTAAGGGGGTAACAGGCCACTTGCAACAAATTTTAAAATATTATTAATTAACAAAAATGTTTAAGGGACCATTCTCAATTAGATTACATTACAATTTCATTCACACTTTCATTTGTCTTGTTGACTTTGAAAAAATTAAAACAATAGTGCACTCAGTCAATGGGAGCATGGTGTTTTCAATTTTGTTTATCCTGAGTGGTTTGTGTTGAGGGGTGTTTTATCCCCCACCCAGGTTCAATTTCCACAAGTGACATGTTGATATTTTAAATGAGCACGATATTGAAAAATCCTCAGATTTCTACAAAATATGGTTTTCCTTGGGTACCATCCTCAAAATGAGGGTAAGTTCCCAGTGGGTTTCCCCAAGAATTATTCCAATGAAAAACAAATGGGAGCATGGTGCTCCATTCCCTACCCTTTTTCTATGAATTTTGAATTACAACAAGAATTTGTTGTTGAGGATTTCTCTCTTCTCCAATGGATCACTTAAAATGGGAGCATGGTGCTCCATGCCCTACCCTTTTCTGTGAATGTTGAATTACAACAAGATATTTTTATGGAGGATTTCTCTCATCCCCAATGGATCCCTTAATTTGTCTATGTGGTGGTTGAGGAGGCTATGTCTATGTTTGTGAAGAGTCCATTGGATCCCCAATAGGGTATGTATTATTACATTGATTGTGGTCCTTATACAACATTAGGGAAGGAACCCCACACTAGTCTCAGACTGTTTTCCCTCAATGATTCACCCCCAACATCTCTTGACAAGGGAAATGGGGTGCAAGTTATTTTCTAGCAGCCCTATATTTTATTTGAGATGACATAGGTGCATGCAAGCCCTAAATCAAAGCCTAGTCTCTTTTCTAGGGTTGTATATAAGTATTCTATGCCAAATTGTATTACCACTCTAGTGAACTAGCCATATTCGAAGGACTTGAATTTTTTCATGAACTAGAAGTAATATAACTAAGGTTGTAAGAATATTAAGTATAATAGCCTCATTTTTTACTTTCTACATAGTATGTCTGATGAATATGCCTTCAAAAACTAGGTGATATTGAAATATTAGACTAAAGGGATTTCTTTGAACTCATACTAGGGCTTGGGGTCTAAGTATATTTGCTTACTTTCCCACTTTGATGCTAGTCCATGGCATGTCCTTCAATATGTCACTTGGAACATTGTTGGTTCATTGGCCTATGTGAAATGTAGGTGTTTTGATTTCAACATTGATGCTCATTCCTAGGTACTCTATCCCATACGGATCGATTTCCCAAGGATCCATGTAGACCTTCTCCCTTTTATGGATTTGTTTTCTCAATTATTTGGTAAAGTATTGATTATATATGGTTATTATAACTAATTTAGATCCAACATAAGGGTCTATGTTGAGTTAGATTTGAAGAATAAGCTTCCTCTGTTCATATATGTTTTCACCCCCGATGGGGTGCACCAACAAAAAATTAGCTACTTGAATCTTCCCAATACCTACTTTTCCTACCAAGCTCAATATCATCCCATCCATCACAACCCTCATCGTAAACCTAAACCAGAATAACCTAAGGAGTCAATGGCTCTAAAGACTAATCCCCCATCCAACTAAGCACCACCATATGTGATTGACCCAGTTCCCTGACAAGATGTACCTCTTCCCGAGGACCATCAATCTTCATCAACTACAAAAAATTGCCAACCCAAACCCTATTCCTACTCGATAATAGTAGACAAACCTCGACCTTTTGTTCCAATGGCTATAGATATTGAATATGGATGAACAATTTAGATAAGTTAATAGAAGGAGTTGAAATCCCCTTGGGTGGAATAATAGCTTGGATATTTTTTTCCTATTCACACCCCAAATCCTATAAGGATGAATATATGCACTCTCTTGAGAGACATACCTTTTAGTTGGGAGATTTATGTCTAGAAATAATTTTAGTCACCTAAGTATGGGGTTAAACCATGAATGAAGCTCTCTTTCATGCCTTGGAATTTCATAGGGATGACTATCCCAAGTCAAAATATGCATGTTAAATATAAGTTGGGGAAAGAAAAACCTAATGTGTTTTTCCTTCAAGAAGTCTAGTTTTTTGGTTTTGAGTTGTGGTGTTGGATGAGTTACTTTTGGAAGGGCCCCTATTAGACTTCAAATCACTCCCAAGGGAGTGGTTGGGTGGATTTATCTCCTTTTTCCTTCTTGCAGAGTTTGGTGGTTGGGAATGGATTTAATCCCTCACACAGAAGCATGTGGTTCACATTGTTGATATAAAACATGTTGTTGAGGCATCAATGTTCCATTTATGCCCCCAACTCTAGTATTGATAGGTGCATTCTTTGGGATTGGATGGCTTCCTCACTCCTTGTTGCAAAATGAGTAAATAGTGGGGGATTTTACTATGGTTGAAATGATCAGGGGACATAAGTGGTGGTGTTGGAAATGTTATTTATGGATTGGAAAAGTAGGCATGGTCTTTTTGCAAGGTTTCTTTAAAAATGTTTGACCTTAAATAGAAAATATGGGTTTTAGATTATGGGGGTTGGTTTATGTGGTGCAATTTATGTCAAGGTAGAGATAGATTTTAGATGTCGTTGGATCAATTCTATGGACCCTAGGATGGGTTGGTTTTCTTTGGGAAACTTTTCCTAGCCAATGTGTCAATTTATACTACATGATCTGATCACATAATCATTTATATTACCATCTCTCTTGTGCATCAAGATGATTCTACTCCTTTCTTATTCAAGTTGAATATTTTGTGCTTGGAATCTCTTGATTTCGAGGTTGATTCCATTGATTTTATTATATTTTCTCTTATCCACAACGGGAAAAAATCTAGTTTATTTCATGGGATGAGGCCCTTTGTTATAAAATCAAGTTCATGCACAGCTAGGGATGATTGATTACTCACAAGTGGAGGTAGGATTTGAAGGATACCCGAAAACAACTTGAAGAGGATAGAACATTCTTAATGATCCTTGGAAGAGGGCATTGTTTCTTCAATGTAATATTGTTCAATTCCCTATAATCGATACACATTCTCCAAGCCCCATACTTCTTAGGAACAATTATGATGGCTGACCCGCAAGGTGAGGCACTTGGTTGAATCACACCCTACTCAAACAACAACTGCAAGTTCTTCCTCACTTCATTTGATTCTAGAACAAACTATCTATACAACCCAATATTAAGCAATGGTGAGTTTGGTAATAACTATATTTCATGTTCCACATCCCTCTTGGGTGGTATCCCTTTAGGCTTCTTGAACACTCCTCTATATTCCGATAGAAATTCCTCAAACTTGTGTTTCATCTCTTTAGTACACCCCTCCATGGATTCCTTCACTCTCATTGACTCATCATCATATTTATTTTTTCTTAAGAAAATAAAAAACATATTTCTTACTATAACTAATCAATTTCTTGGCTTGGTTGGCACTTACTAATGAGATCTTTGACTTGAATTTATGTTATTTAATTATATAGGAATTCCCATATATTAGTCCCTAGACATACTACCACCTTTTACCCTTTATTTTTATCCTATTCTATCAAAACTTGTTCCTGTCTTATTTTCAAAAATATATTCCCTCATAAGGCCATTTTTCTTACGTTTCTTATACATTTCCTTGTGTTGATCATCTAGGGTGTGATTTATTTTCTTAGGTTTATTTTCATTTGCTTCTTGTAAGGTTGGATTGAATATTTGAATGATTTGGGTAGGTCAAATCAGAATTTTAGTCAAATTTTAATTTAAAAGGTGTCTTTTTCCAAAGTTTAAAAAGAGGGGAAAATCGCTACAAGAAAGTTTCCATTATTGTATCACCCAAAGGAATCATTGTTTTGAGCGAGTTTTGATTCCAAATATCATGTTAATTGTTACAAATTCATGCAAAAGATCATGCAACTTTGGTGGCATTTAATTAACCCTCAAGGAACGTTATAATAAACTTCCATATGTACATATTGATATGATTCATCCATTAGGTCATGATCTCAATTACTCGGTGTTATGAGTTAAATTTTACCATAACAAAATCATGCCCTAACATTATTTGTAAAGAAGTAAACTTCTTCGTTGGTTGTTTGTGCAATAATCTCCAGAAACTTGATTGAGTTGAAGCCCTAGCATTTGTAGGTTGACATAGATTGCATTCATCGTGATGGCGTCCAAGAAAGGTGGTCAAGTTATCCATTTGGAACCAGTAGGGGTCAAATTTTTGGAATCTTACCATGAGATTATGCAGAAAATCGTTGATGGAGGATGGTTCAAGTTATGTTGCACTTTCCAAGGGCATCATGGGGAAATTTCGATGCTATTTGAAAAAAACTTTGATGGATTTCAAACTCAAATGGGAAATGTATTAATTCACATTGCATAGCATTCAATAGGAGCAACATGTCACTTTCTTGTACAGGGTGAAATATGGTGGAAGAAAAGTAAATTATTTGTAAACCCGTGCAATCAATTTTTGGTATCAAAACATCATGATCCAGATTGGAGTCAAGGTATCCCGAAAAAGTGGTTAAAGGAAGAATGGAAGAGAATTTTTTCAATAGTTCGGAGGTATATAAGTTGTGAGGGTAGGTATTATTATGTTCATTGTTACCATATGAGACCCTTAATGCATTTAAATGGAGATGTACAAATGAACTTTCCTTTTTATCTATTGAAGATCCTGGCCAAAATGGCAAAGAAAGTACTGAGTAATTCAAGAATTGATAATAAAATTTTATTTCATCAAGGATTGATTAAAAGGATGTTTCTTTATGC
This sequence comes from Picea engelmannii, assembly GCA_009831015.1. NCBI lineage: Eukaryota > Viridiplantae > Streptophyta > Pinopsida > Pinales > Pinaceae > Picea > Picea engelmannii. The sequence continues at coordinate 1,289,961 of ML777400.1, read as the reverse complement.
ATTGAGTGAAGTTTGAGTGTCCTGGAGACAGTTGTTGACCTTCTTTGGGTTCGATGAACAAGGTTCAAATATACAAAAAACAACCTTTGACTAGAAACCTGGGATTTCAACAAAGAAGGATGATACCACGAAGAGTGGTGTAAAATTGCAAGAAATCCCTCCTGCAGCTAGATAGACTAGATCCAACAAGAGAAAAATGATTCTACAACAGGAGGAAGAAGTCAAACATGGGCACTAATCCTCTATTTCAAAACATGATTTTATGGGTTATAACAAGTTTTATAGAAGAATAATCGCTAGACAAAGGACATAGCAATTACAAGAGGTGAAACTTGAACCATAAAAAAAGATCCATGATGTACCTATTAACAATTCCCCACAATTGAGACAAAGAAAAAGGATCAAGGGTAAACAACCTGTAAATTATCTCAGCATGCCTTAAAAAAGAGCTACAAATAAGTCAAGACTTGATTCAAAGGCTTTGTTTAAACCCTCTTTGAAGAAATATAATATGATCATTTTAGATGATGATTGTTATCACTGAAATTTCATCCGCACATGGCGACAAGAACTCAGCATCGTCAAAACAGGAATGAAGCTATTTATGGCACTGAATCACATTCACAGCATTGCAAAAGGGTCAAAAACTATACAAAGTAACCAAAAATTGAAGGGCGCTTTACAGAATCTGGGTGCGCGCGCACATGCGCGGAACAACGACGTACAATTAGCGCATGAGCGCACGATGCGCAGCTGTTGGCGCAAAAACTCGCGCACCTGATAAACGGCGCATTTATTGAAATTGTTCGGCCTCCCAACCACTAATGGATCAGCTCCCAAGTCGATTTGACATCAAATCTGATCTGAATCCGCATGGTAGGCTGGTCAAAGACCTAATTGATCCCTAAAGAGCCCCTTTTCACACCTCAAAGGAGTTACATAATCACCCAATGCTATGCTATAAAAAGCCATGAAGAAACATCATTTTCTCAAGGAATTTCATGTAATGTTATGCTGCTTAGATTGTTTTAAGGACCCATTCCTTGGCAATAACACATTAGCACGATTTCATTGAGCTATCCACCCCTCTCTTGAGTGGATATGCCTTGAGTTCTTTCACCATCATTCTCATTTTCTCATTGTAAGGAGAGAAAGTTTGTGAGGGCCTCAAGAGCCTTCCTTTGGAGGAAGAAGGAACCACAGTTCCCTTTCTTCATTGTGCTTTGGATTTCATCAATAGATCAGCCTAAAAACATTGGTGATATTGGTCCATTGTGTTTGTTATTTCTTTTTCATATGCTCATAGTTTTAGTTTGTTTTAATTTAATTCTTGTTTATAGTTTTGTTGTTGTTCTTTTTCTAACTCTTTCCTCTACAGCTGTCATGCCTAGCAAGACCCAACTGGGCATGTAAGCACCCTTTATTTTCTCACCGAGTGACAAATTGGGTGAAAATATATTGGCGACCATACTGGGGAGAAGGTATCAATTCCTCCCTCATTTGGGTTTATTTTGCTTTCCTTTTGATTTCATTAACTTGCAGGTTCACAAACCGGCCTCTGTCGACCTGCTAATCAGTCAATTCAAGAGAGAATTGGGAGAAATCCATCCGGATTTTTCCTCTCGGCCATTTGCCACAGGCGCGTGGGTATTCCACCCCACAGACGCGCATCGTGCGCACATGCGCCTGTTCAACAATTTCTCTCTGCGCGCATGCGCTTTCTGTCTCAATTCAGATAGCGCCCATGCGCTCTGTGCGCCTGTGTATGAACCAGTGGGCGCGCATTTGATCTTAATTTCACATTGTAAGGTCTTGGAATGTGGGGAAAGTAACTTTCCTTCTTAA
>ML777400.1:1260400-1286954 GCA_009831015.1 Picea engelmannii | reverse complement strand
AGATATTGCCCGCTCTACCCCTCATTATAACTAGTTATTTCATCCTTCACTAGTATCTCTTCCGATGACTTTAGACCCCACTGTTGAGTACTATTGGAAGGTCCAGTTCTATTTGAGAGGAAGGACGTTACGTCTTCTAGGACACGAGCATTTTATTTCTTTTGATTCCCCCATGCAGATAAAACCCTCTTACCCACATATATGCTTCTTTCTCATTTATGTATGATGCACATCTGATTACAGTTTGACTTTGATATATATATTGTGTAAAAGAAAATCACAGCAAAGACTCTTGGTTCTATATTTCTCTCACCACTTGTTGCACACATTTCACACAACTAGTCTGACACCATTGGGGAACCACAGAACCCCCGTCGTTCACGATGCTTGCTCAACCTTCCTCCTATTTTAGGGGGAATATATGGTCGTACCCGCTCATTGGTACCTCATTCACACACTCTTGTGAGTGCTACCATCTTAGGATCATCTTTGCTTGGTTCTACCTTACTTGGGTCCAATTCCCAAGGTCATACAGGCACTCGCTCTCCTTTTCTCGGAAGCGGGGGACCCACTTCCTCTCAAATATGGAGCACCAACCCACCTAGTCCCCATCAAGGGTCAGGTTCACAACACACGATGGCTGGAAATAATCCCGCCACCACACTACAGATGCCATATTTGGCCTCTCTCAACATACCGGATCTCACCAAGCTTACTAATGATCCTATATTGCATGACGCCACATGGCCTGCAATGCCAACCAAACTTCCTTCAGACATACCAAAGTTTGAAGGAAAGGCAGGGAATGACCCCACCAACCATGTCATGACCTTTCATCTATGGTGTTCTTCCAACAGCATTATGGATGATTCCGTCAGACTGCGATTATTTCAACGCACACTTACTGGCCCATCAGCCAAATGGTATGTCGAAGAAAAATCAGGGTCCCACACGACCTTTGAGTCATTGGCCAAAGCCTTCTTGACATTTTTCCAATTACCCATCCGCCATGACAATGGTCTAGAACTATTGTCTAACTTCAAACAGACCTCAGCCACCCACATCGCTGACCACATTCATGAGTGGCATAGGCGACGTAGTTTGTGTAAAGCAGAAACCACCAAACAACAATGTCTTGACTGGTTTCTTAGATCACTTGTCACTCTCCTTAGAAAGGATGTCACTTCCACCTTCCCTCAATCCGAAGAGTAAGCCATCAGTAAAGCCCAACAGTACGACCTCATTTATGCACAGTCGGGATACGTATACACAGTACTTCCTGATCTTCCAAAACCTGTGCCATTCGGTCAAGACAAACCAGGGATGTCTCACTCAGCATACAGACTAATAGGTGCCACCACACACCATGGTTACGGGGTAAATCATAAGAAGCCCAGAAAGGAGAAAAAGAAACAAACAGTTCCAAAAATCAAATATTCTCACTCAGATGATGAGACCCATGAAATCACCAAGCAAGAAAGGTTGTAAATCCATACACTAAGGGATATGCCAGAGATGACAAAGTTTTACATGGAAGAAGGAGCATCTCATCTACTTGAGTTTACAACAAAAGACATTGTTGATGAGATATATGTAAAGGTACAGAAGAAGGAAAGGAAACCTAGAAAGCCCAAATTATCTATTAACTTAAATAGATTTGCACTAGAAGAAAATCAAGAAGAATCTACACTATAATGAAATCAAGAAGAACCTGTGATTGGGATAAAATATGTGCCAACACCTGAATATTTTGAGGCGATTATTGTAGACCTAATGCAACAAAATCAAAGGCTTGTGATACAAAATTCCAGATTACAAACTAAAGTCCAGCAGCTGACACAGAAAGAAAAGTAAAGTCTACAAATTCTTAAAGAAAATCTCTAAGGCTGCAACAAAACAATGATTTTGTAGAACTTTATTTTGTAGGATGAGGAGCAAATGCAGGGCAGTTGAAGATTTTGTAGGTAGATTTGACCACATGCATAGTAAAAGATAAATCCACCTGGGAATTAGAGATTAGTTCCTTTTTGAATTTCTTTACACAAATAAATGCTAAGAATTAGCTTATTAGTTTTCACAAGAGAATTTTTAGGGATTTGATCTTACTATGAGGATTTTCCTCCTAAAAATCATCATTTTGTTTTGACCTCATGTGAGGTAATTTGAATGTGATGTCTAAAGTCAAGGGATGTAATTAATGTGCCACTATGTTTTGGTATCTAGATCCAAAAGTGGAAGCTCTTCTTTTTATATAAAAGAAAGTTCATATTAAGAGGTAAGGGTTTGAGTTTGGTGGGGTTAAAGACATATTGGTCTAGATTGTAATGCCTGGATTCTACCATATTTTGCACTCAATGGAATACAAATTATGATGGTTAGACTATCTCATATTTGTGTTAAATTTCTTCTATTTTGCTTGAATACATTTGAATATTTTTCAAATCATTTGATTTATCCTGTTCTTGTTGAATGTCAGTAAATATTTTATTGTTTACTCACTTGCTAAAAGTTTTTGCCTAAGTGTTTGTTTCTTGTTTCTGGATGATATTTAGGATAAAGAATCTTCTTCGTAAGTGAACAGATTGTGAACTTGCAGTTTCCTTTTTCTTCCATTTAATATAATAGTATCTAGATTATCAGATGGAATGCCATTGGCTAAGTGAATGTGGTGGAAAAATTATTTTGTGACCAAAAACTTATATTGTCCTATTCATCCACTTCTTAACCCATAAAACAACCTATATGCCAAAAAATATCTACAAACATAAACCATTGCAAGAATTGAGGTGCCCTAGATTTCTCTTAGCAGTCAAGGACAAATTTAGGGACTAACATATTTTGACACTGTTATCGAGGATCGAGGAATGAAGATATATTTCTCTGGGAAGAAAAATGTTGAGAAAGACTAGCTCTTGATGGTGAACAAGAGTTAGGCTGCATATTTTTCACCTAGTGACTCTATTGCAGAAGTTTTAGCTACTAAAAGAGAAGTGAAAGGACCAAAGTTTGAGCCTACCAAAGCATAAGTATCATATTTATCTTCAAGAAGGAAAGTGATCAGAGCCAACTCAGATCCCAAGCCAAATCCAACCATATCCAATCCAGAAAATTTATTAAGAAAATAAAAAGATACCCTAGGCTAGTCTTCGTCTTCTAAAGGTAAGCCCTCATTTGAAGAGATTACTTATGCTCTTAAAAAATCCATTATTGTTTCTGCAGAAAAGTAGTTATCATTATTGAAGAACAACCTATTATTTCAAATAATGTTGAATAAAAGGTCAAACATGAAACTATATCTTTTGAAGAACAAGTAGCCCAACAATTAGGAGAATAGATAGTTGAGGAATGGGATCCCTTCTCTTATCTCATTAAAGATGGAATTGATGAAGAATTAAAATTTATGGGAAGACCTATTAAAGACTTGGCTAAGTATTCAAAGGAAGAAATTGAACAAATTTGAGCCTCAACTATTCTTCAACCCAACACTTCTGAAAGAGATAAACCTGGGATCCATGTTGGCCCTTGACAAAGTTTTGAGGAAACATTGGTCATGTTTGACCACTTTTGGGACTTCGACGGGCTGGTCGAAGATGGAGTGCCCATGCAGAGCTGAGATCATGAGATCTCACTTATTTTTTGGACTTTTGGACCCAACAAAGGGTTTACTAGGGTTTATGTCATGGGTTAAGGGATGTTGGCCCATGGGTTTACCCATGTTTAGGCCTTTTTGTAAAAGTATATATAAGAAGGAATGCAATGTAGAAAGTACTATTAGTGATTGTCTTAGTGCATGATTAGTTGGATTTGTGCAAAGAGTATGTTAAGGCTTGTGGAGCTAAGTGAAATTGTTTTGTAAGTTTCTCTGTGCTACTCAAGAGTTGGCTCTGTGCCTTGACCTAGTTTTGGGAAGGATGATTTGGTGAGCAGCTCGCAAATATCCTGTCCTCTGCGGAGTTGGTCTTTGTGGATTTGTGCACAGGAGCAGATGAATGTAATAATGTTGAAGACTAATAAAGAAAAAGAAGAAATTGGTGGATGTAGACCCACATTGGGGTGAAGCACGTATATCCTATGTTTTGATGTGCTTTGTGCGATGTTGTTATGTGGTTATTTTCTTAGTGTTGTTTGTTGTTATGTATAATGAATGCATTGAATGTTGTTGCTTAGTGCTTAATGATAATAAAGATAAATGAATGCTAGATCTGAGTTAAGGCTAAGTGTTAAATGATTTTAAGTGCTTGATCTTGATTGTTACTACGATGATCCGTAATAAAGGTTAATATGTGATAAGAATCATAATCTAATGCATATTGTTAGCTAAGTTCTTTGTTAAGTATTGTAAATATGGATCTGTGTCCCAGCTTGGTTGTAGATACTTGAGTCCTACAACCCCGCCCTGCTACTACTTTGAGTGAGACTACATCTGCCTCACAGGTGCAGCCGAAAGGGCCAGTAGTTAGGGTTTTGTTGGTGTGCTGTTAGAGTTAAACCCTAGGTCTTCCCATGTGCCAACAAATGGTTCCATTTCCAGTACTAAGATCTTCTTGAGGGAATGTCAAGGTGGTTCCCATCGAAGACAAAAATTCAGAAGTGGATAGAGGAACAAGAAAAAGACTTCGTCGAAGCCCAGAACAAGAACCCTAGCATTAGTACAGAAGACTGGTTGGGAAGGTACCTCTTTACCAAGTTACAAGAAATTTTATTTGGAGGAGTTCATAAGGAGTTATACGAGTGGTTAGCTAGACTAGCACATACCCAGTTTGAGATCAAATCTAGACCACCTATGGTTTGGACAACAAAGTTGATCAAGAAGGTCAAGAGATTTGATAACATTGTGTCTAGATTAGTCGATCTATGGTTTGATAGAACTATTGGAGGGTACATCTCTGAGTTTTCTATTGACAAAGTTGAATCATATAGCCAAGCAGAGAGGTACTTCTTTAAAGGACCTAGGGGAAAGTTTATACACTCCTTGAAGACGAGGATTAAGATGTTATTGCATGAGAAGAATATCCTAAAGATACAGTAAATCTAATGTTCAAGAATTCAGACAACAAAAATGACACAGAGGCTGGACACACGCACATTGGGAGACCGTTTAAGGAGGTTCCTATTGTGAACATATTCAAGAAAAATTATGGAGATGAGGGATTCTATAGTGGATAAGAAGTATATCTAACAGATGAAGAGAATTCATAACTGAAAAGAACAGAGGAATTACAGATCGAAGAACTTCGCCAAGGAGAACCAGAAAAATCCAGAATTGCGCCTACTATTGAAGTAAGTATTATTACTCCTCATGTTGTTTTAGCAACATTAAGTAACCAGAGTAACCATAGTGGTTAGAGAAGTCAGAGTATTGCTACCATCATTTTAGTACATACTCAGTCAAGAAACCAAGGAATATCGATGGGAGATGAAATGAGGTTACCCATCTTCAGAGGGGATGGATCTAAATATCCTGACTAGCATTGATTCTTATGCAAAGTTGTATGGAGAATCAAGAAAGTCACTGACGAAGTTGTTAAGATAACTCAGTTTAGTACTACTTTGAGGGATCACGCTTTGAACTAGTATATGAATTTTTCTTCAGGACCTGGACAGACTAAACCATTGAATGTCATTAAGACTGTGTTGAGTGTAGAATTCAAAAAACCTAAGTCAGAGTCACAGTGCATTACAGGTTTTACAGGTTTGAAAGAAATCAAGCAGAGGTTAACTGAACCTGTTTGGGAGTTTGATCAGATATTTAAGACTCTAACAGGTTGGTTGAGTTTTCAGATTCCAGACGAAAAAATAAAGAATGGTTCATTGTTTCTCTTTTGCCACATATCAGATTTCCTCTGATGTAATAGAAAGTCGCATCACAAGATAAATCATTGGAGATCACCATGAAACTAGAAGCAACCCCTGTAGGAGAATCCAACCCTGGTATGAGTCAAATCTTGAATCAATTAACCAGTTTATCTTTACAGGTCGAGGATATGAATAAAGATAAATGAAAAGAGAAAAGAGAAGATATCTGGTGCATCAGATGTAAATCAGAGGGCCATGACAAGGAGCATTGTCCCCTATTTCATGAATACTTGGCCTCTAGGGAACCTATTCCTTTGAAGCAAAGTATTGTACCATGTTGTGAAGTATGTAGAATGAGACATCTCCCTGGTGAATGTTATTATATGAAAAAGTATGTCGAGACACCTACCAATATTTACTGCATATTTTGTATGTCTGTGGGACATGATAAGAAGGATTGTAGGGATTATAACCTCATGCATGAAAGATCAAGGGATACATATAGAATTCAAGGAGAAGTACAGCAAGAAGGAAACAATGTGTAGTTCATCTCCCCGGGTAGAGGAAACTTCAACCCTTGTGGTGGATTGAGAGGAAGAGGATGAGGAGGAGGTATGGGTCGAGGTCGGGGACAGATATTCTATTATAACTGCACACAGCTAGGACATTTGGCAAGGGATTGTCAGAACCCTTGCACTACTTGCAACTATTGTGTCTCCTTTGATCATGTCATTGAAGATTATCCAATATTGTTAGCCAAACTCTAGGAGAGATGAGGAGGAAACCAACAAGTCCAATTGATATCAGCAGAACCTCATGGTGAAGACCCCAGAGTCGTTTTTATTACTAGAGGAGGCATTGTTACAGGAGAAGACAAAGTGACTCCAGGAAATACTATAGATGGATCAAGGATCAGAAGAGTTGCAGAGAAGGCACAATTGTTTGATCCTAGGAGAAAGAGGCATACTTTTGAAGAGGCAAGGAAAGAATTTGTAGAAGGACAATCTTCTTCATTTAAGGCACAACCAAAAGTAAGGGAATGTAAAATGCCACCAACATTTGATCAGTCTGTTAGATAAGGAAAAGAGGTAAGAAATCTTATGGACTTCTTATATACATGTATCAATTTAATTAAAGATGAAAAGGTTGTACAAGAATTACAACACCCGGTGAGACAGTATAAAATTGGGAAAATAGACCCTATGCTGAGTAGAGATGCGAATCAAGTATCAAGGAAAAGGAGAACCAACAAGGAATTGCACCTTAGTGTTGAGATCGGATATTACGATGTGGACTATGTGGTCCTTGACTTGGGATCAGAATTAAAAGTTATGACGAAGCAAACTTGGGCACTGATGGGAAAACCTAGACTGATTTACTCTCTTATCATGCTCAAGATGACTAATCAACAGGCAATGAGCCCCTTTGGAAGACTAGAGAATTTTCATGTAGACATTGATGGGATAAGGACATTTGCAGACTTCAAAGTAATTGAGATTGTCAACGATAGTTGTCCTTATCCTGAACTGTTAGGAATTGATTGGGCTTTCAAAAATTTGATTGTTGTTGACATAAAGAAGAGAAGAATGACATTTGAAGGTAATGGCCTTAAATTCATTGCACCTCTTGACCTAGATGAAGGTCGCAGATAAACAAAACCCATCAAGGAAGAAGATTGTGTGTATGAGCTAGAGAACATTTATAAGATGAAAACAAGACAACATGATTACATTAATCCTACAACTGACAGAAATCTCAGCTGGTTAAGTGAAAATGCATGTTCATCAGATTCATAAGAGGCATTAGAAAATTAGCAGAACATGATGTATGAAGTCTCCATGTAGCAATGTGCTAGACTGACCAGAGCAGTTCACTAGATCAGCACAAAAGTAAGCAATATTCCAACATTTGATGGTATGAATCACCTAGAGACATTTCTAGCTGAATTTGAGAAAATTGTACGAGTACAACAAAGGATGATGGCACAGGATGAAGCCTTGAAAGCCACACCAACTAGATGGTGGGAGGCACACAAGAAGAACATTGCATAATGGGTATAATGTCGCACCTTATTGATAGTGAGATTTTTAGACCGAGCTGAAGGATGTGAAGTTCGTTACATAGGCCAGAGTTGTCCTAAGGACCACGTGAATTTTTGTGAGGAGGCATGGGGAAACATTCCTAAAGAGAAGTGGGTGCATAAGTTCATTAACACAATGGATACTATGCCTATCAACTGGTATCTTCATGCAAAACTACACCTCATCACTACAGACTGGTATGGAATGACTCAAAACTTTATAGCTACCTTCTTATTTTAAAGCCAGTACCCTACAGTAGATCAGGCTTTACAAACTATGAGACAAAAGGTCTTTGAGGAGGCACCTAACCTCCCTTTTACCCAAGAAGGAGAGGAATGGATTGTGCCTCTTCAGTAGTTATAGGATTGCTATAATATTAATGTTGACGAGGATGATGACCCTAGAGATGTAAACATTGTAGAAACTGAAGGTCACAGAGACATAGAAGGGTCTGGGATTGAATTAAGCTTTGTTGGACAACCTATTAAAATCAAGAAAGTTAATATTGGAACAAAGAAAGCACCTAAGATGGAAAATGTGGGAAACTATTGGGATGATTCCACTCTTAGTAATATCACAGAGCTACTACATGAATATCATGACTTGTTTCCAACCAAGTTCACAGACATGAAGGGAATTAAAGGGCCCATGGGAGAAATGAAGATCCCTCTGAGACTAGATGCAAGACCTATCAAACATAGACCTTACAGACTGAATCCAAAATACAAGCAGAAATTTAGGATTGAATTGGATAGAATGCTGGAAGAAGGAGTCATAGAACCTGTTGAATAATATGAATGGATTAGCCCTATGGTGGTCCAGGATAAGAATTCAGGAGAAATTAGAATTTGTGTAGATTTGAGGAAACTGAATGATGCATGCCTACATGATCCCTTTCCTACACCCTTTTTTTGCACAGGGGCAGACCCAAGGTTCAATGCTAGAACAACGCACCAACAAAACCCTAACTATCGGCCCTTTCGGCAACACCTATGAAGCAGATGAAGTCTCACCCGAGGTAGAGGCAGGGGTGGTTGTAGGACTCAGATGTCTGCAACCTTAGATGGGACATAGATATATAAGTCTAACACTTAACAGAGAACTCAGCAGTTAACATTCACCAATATCCAATCTTAGTTATAGCACAGTTAAACCCTAATTACAGAGTATCATAGTATTCATTCAGATCTAAGGTATTTAAGCACTAATAATATGTACATAATCCAGATCTAACATCCATCCATATTATTCAGCACTAAGCATCAATGGATCATTCATCTATATTAAAGCACTAAGCAAGTAAACACATCAATACATCACACGAAGCATAGAAACACAACATGTACGTGGTTCACCCCCACCCTAGGGATACGTCCACCAACTCTTATCTTCTTTATTATCTTTGGTCAAGCTTCTTACAGGCACCTAGCATCCAAGTTCTACTCCGCAGAAGACAAGATATATGCACACACTATGCCAAATCCTCCTTCTTCTAGCTAGGGTACAGCACCAAGCCTTCACACAGTCTCTTACAGTTACTTGCACTAGCCTTGCAAGCCTCACACGGTATGCACAAAGCACTTATAACTCTCACATAGATTGAAACTTTATCACTTAGCACACCGGCCTACTAGGTCTCTCCCTCTTCTTACATCACTTAGATACTTATTTATACATTACAAAATAGGCCTAAACATAGGTAAACCCATGGGCCGACATCCCATGCCCATTACATAATATTGAATCCAAAAAAGGGCCCTAAAAGGGGCCAATATCCTACGCTCTCTAATTCATCTTGTGCTCCGCCTTCGACAACCCATCGAAGTCTGAAAATTAGGTCAAACATGACCAAGAATCCTCAAAACTTGGTCAAGGGCCAACAGGCTCCCAACGCTCACCTATGACTTATCTTGAGTCACTCTAATCTGACCAGTTCTACTTCAAAATCCTTGAGCTTGGATCGAGATGCTTCGACTTGTTGTTGTGCCATGACCTCTAGTTCAACGAACTCTTGTATGATTGCTTCGTTGAAAGGTCCCTCTAGGTGTTGTTCCGTGTAGTGACGACTTGCTCCAGTTTCGACCCTGGGCCTTTGATCTCTGTGAATAGTTGGTAAGACTCATCCTATACATGTTCAAGCCTCTGATTTACTTCCATAACTCTGCTCTGAATAGTGTGGACCTCCTACTAGGCAGTACACTTCTCTTGGGGTCGTTTCATTCTTTCCACAGCTTACAGGGGCTTCAATTGCGCCTGTATTGTCTCTTCTTGTTGCTTCTCTTCTTGTAGTTGTGAGTTCAGTGCCTTCAATTTTGGATTCTCAGTGAGTCGCTCATACATCTGAGCACTATGATCACTCAGTTTCTTACATTCCATGGCAAGGACTTTGATTCTTTCAATTGTGCTTTGAGCAATGGCTTCTCTTTGATCCCTTACATCCTGTGGGAATAAGGAGGTCTTCAAACCAGTCCTTAGTGATCTCCTCCAGGTTCTCTTCCGTGAGTTTGTAGTATGACTGAAGATACTCCTTATGTTCATTAGCTTGCGCTGTAATGTAGATGAAGTGTTTATTTGCGCAAAACTTCATCAGGGGTTAGAACCCATGTAGGGTGTTTGGAGTCATGTTTCATGTAGGGTGACACTGACGAATTATAGCTAGTGCACAATTTGTGGATTTTCCTAGATAGAACTCCTACGGGTCGGGTCCTTGCATACTTAATCCAATGATCCTATGGATCAAAGTTGTATCGACTATGATATGGTGGTATAGCCATAAGTAGCCTCCATGGTAACATGAAAGGAGTAGCTTGAAATAGGCGTTGACTTCCTGGTTCCTTCTGAAGTGTGGAATTTTCATTACATTTAATAGGGTGGACTGTGTGAGGTTCATCATCCACGGCTGGGGGATTATCTTTTAGTTCTTCCCCTTCGTCCTGGTCAGGTATTTATATGGGGTGAGAATACTATAGTTCTTGTGATCTCTGAGGTTGAAGTCACTGAACTTCAACGCTGAGATATTGTCCTGCAGCACTTGAACTGTGTGTATCTCCTTCGGTACGTACTAAGTAACCATGGTGTACTCGAAATATCTTGGCACACTATCATGACTCACCGTGCCAGCCAAAGGTGGGATGTAGTGGGGAAATATGATCAGGATCGGCTTCGCATTTTCTAGGTCATCTCTATGTTTGGTTCTCTTTTCCATTGAGGGTCGAGATGGTCCAGCTCCATGAGCAGTCGACGAAGAGGCCTGCACTCCTCTCATCGATGATGCTTGTACACCCACAAACATCACTCTTTCAGAAATGCTTCTCTCAGTCATGTGGTAAATGAGTACTTCCTTCACAGAATCTTCGAGTGCGCTAAGTTCTTCGAACACACACACTCGTGGTTGAATATCTCAAGTTCGAAGAGTAACTTCTCAATGCAACAGGATGGATGGAAATAATGCCATGATTACTGTGCAAAATCAACTATTTTGCGGACTCAGATAGTCACAGTTGGAAAAGGTGTCCTTGTTGCGTGGCGTGACGGGATAAATAGATAACTTGGCAACGGATCTCTTGCAATGGGTGAGAATCCTTCATTAACTAAGGTATGTTTGTTATGGCATAGTCCCAACGGTCTGGTGGTGAAATTTCTAACCATAAATGCCTTTCTACCCATTCAGGTCGTCGTTCTAATGGTTATACTATTCCCAACGGCTATATTGCTTTTCCCTGGTTAAGTGCCAGGTGACGCAATTTTGATATCCCTGTGAAGTTCCAATTTTGAAATTTTTCCTTCTACGAAGTTCCCTCTCAAACCTTATATAAATTTTCGATCTTATATATCTTCTTACTTATTTTTTCATCCTTCTTTCCGGTGAGCTTCGTCTCAGAATTCTTTTTTCCATTATGATTCTTATCTTCTTTTGGCAGAGTGACTTCGCGTTGTTGAGATTATTTCCTAGAAATCAGGGGTAATACTTCATTTGTATCTGGAATAGGTACTTTAGTCTTTTGTATGTCTTCTAGTGTTCTTCCCACTTTGACATCCAAGTCTCTGGTTTTAAATAGCTTCACTCAGTTCTCCTATTCTTCAATCAAGTGTGTGATCCTCCTAGTCACAAAATCTTTCAACTCTTTCTTCTTTTGTTCTAAGACTTCTTCTTCTTTCCTTCTGGCCTGATCTCCTTCAATCCAAGGTTTTCCTAGTAACATAGCAAATGGACCAATGTTCTCAATAAATTTAACAACTTCAAATTCTTTCTCTGTCGAAGTTCCATGAGCACTCATAGATATTTGGGTAAGTCTTCCACATAGGGTTATCAGATTTCCTCTTAATAATCCTATTCCTCCCAATGAAGGAATCATAGCAAGCTCCCCTAAAAGTTTCCAAGTTATTTATGTCATGATATTCACCTGTGTTTCCTCATCCAAAACACAGTCAATGTCGAAGTCTCCTATTCTTGTTTCAATGCACTCTTTTTCTTTGAAGATCTCTGATAAGTTGATATGTCGGTGGTCATTCAGGGTTTCTTTCATCTATAGAAATACTTTTTCTGATTCTCTCTGGGGTCCTGCCATAATCTCAGTTTATGGATCTGCCTTAGGGTTTTCTTGGTTCATATTCATTCTTTCAACCTTAGCAATCATTATAGGGAAATCCAATACTTCATGGTCCATATCTCTACAGCAAAGACAACTAGATCTTCTACCAAAGAATTTCTTAGTCAGATGTCCCAAACTTCTACAACTATAACAAAGGGTTAATCCTCTCTTTCTCTTAACTGATCCCCATCCTTTCCTGTACTGCGCACTAGGATCATAGTAGCTAACCTGCAAAAAATTCTTTGTAGGATCCTACATCCATATTTTAGTCCAAACATTCTCTCTATGCATAGGTATAACATATCTTTCATTATTCTTATCAGATCTATTCATATCAAATATTCTTTATTCTATCAGTGCTCTAGTTTTCAAGCTAGGACAAATCTTATCAAACATACCTAGATTCATACTCTAGAAACGAAAATTTCCACTTATCTTACTTCTACAGAGAACAAAGCTTACAGGTCTTACCTCTTTAGTCTCACTTTCACCTTTATCAGGGCACAAAGCTCCTAGATCTTACCTCTTTTCTTCAGATCTCACCCTTTGTCTTAGCATAGAGCTCCACATATCAAGTTGTGCTGCGTATTAGGGAAAAATTTCTATGCGCATAGATTTTCTCTTTTTCATTTCAGATCTTCGCAAAAAGTTCCTTTTTCCTCAGTTCCCAACAATCATAGTTTCAGGTCGGATCTTTGCACAAAGCTTCTTCTTCCTCAGTTCCCAGCAATCACAGTTTCAGATCCTAACAATGGAACCATTTGTTGGCATAGGGGCAGACCTAGGGTTCAATGCTACAACAACACACCAAAAAAACCCTAACTATCGTCCCTTTCAGCAACACCTGCAAAACAGATGAAGTCTCACCCAATGTAGAGGTAGGGGTGGTTGCAAGACTCAGATGTCTGCAACCTTAGGTGAGACACAAATATGTGATTCTGACACTTAACAGAGCACTCAATAGTTAACATTCATCAATATCCATTCTTAGTTAAAACACAGTTAAACCCTAATTACAGAGTATCACAATATTCATTCAAAACTAAGGTATTTAAGCACTAAGCATATGTACATAAGTCATATCTAACATCCATCCATATTATTAAGCACTAAGCATCAACAGATCATTCATCTATATTAAAGCACTAAGCAAGTAAACACATCAATACATCGCACGAAGAATAGAAACAAAACATGTACGTGGTTCACCCCCACCCTAGGGATACATCCACCAACTCTTCTCTTCTTTATTATCTTTGGTCAAGCTTCTTACAGGCACCTAGCATCCAAGTTCTACTATGCAGAAGACAGGAGATCTGTGCGCACTCCGCAAAATCCTCCTTCTTCTATCTAGGGTACAACACCAAGCCTTCACACAGTCTCTTACAGTTACTTGAACTAGCCTTGCAAGCCTCACACAGTATGCACAAACCACTTACAACTCTTGATCACATAGATCTAAACTTTAGCACTTAGCACACCATCCTACTAGGTCTCTCCCTCCTCTTACATCGCTTAGCTACTTATTTATACATTAAAAAAATGGCCTAAACATGGGTAAACCCATGGGCCGACATCCCATGCCCATTACATAATCCTTAATCCCAAAAAGGGCCCTAAAAGGGGTCGAAATCCTGCAATATCTACTTCAGCTTGCGCTTCACCTTTCACAGCCTGTCGAAGTCCCAAAATTAGGTCAAACATGACCAATAATACTCAAAACTTGTTCAAGGGACAACAGCCTTTACTAATGAAGTTATAGATAATGTAGGAGGACAAGAGGTCTACTCATTCACATATGGATTCTCAAGCTATCACCAGATCAGAATTGCTAAGGAAGATCGACATAAGACCACATTTGCAATAGAATGGGGTTCATTCCAGTACATTATGATGCCCTTTGGGTTGGATAATGCACCAACCATATTTTCCACAGTGGTGGTCGAAGCATTTAAGGACTTCTTACATAAGTTCTTAGAAGCTTATTTTGATGATTGGATTATTTTGATGATTGGACTATCTTTAGCTCATTGAAAGACCATATTGAATGTTTAAGATTAATGATAGATAAGTGCAGGCAATGTCAGATTGCCCTGAATTTGAAAAAATGCATTTTCTTTTCACCCTTTGGAGTGTTTCTCGGGCACATTGTGTGTAATCAAGGGTTGTTGGTGGATCCTTCCAAGATTGTCATTATTGTTGATCTACCTCCTCCTACTTCGGTTAGATAGTTGCGCACTGCATTAGGGCACACTGGATACTACACGAAGTTCATTAAGGGTTATGCACAAATAACAACACCTATGGAGAAGCTATTAAAGAAAGACAATAAGTTCCAATGGAAAGAAGAATGCCATCAAAGCTTCGACGCACTAAAACAGAAAATGGTCACTGCGCCTATCTTGGTTTTTTCAAATTGGAGTAAGGAGTTAAATGTTCATGTAGATGCCTCGTCCATTGCATTAGGAGCAGTTTTAGCATATTCGGGTGTAGGGAACATTGACCACCCCATATCCTTTGTGAGCATGAAGCTTTATACAGCTGAGAGGAACTACACTACGACTGAAAGAGAAGGCTTGGCTATGGTTTATGCAGTGCAGAAATTCAAACACTATTTGTTGGGAGGACATTTTAAGATGTTCATTGATCATTCTACATTAAAATACTTAGTCAATAAGCAAATGTTGGTGAGAATAATATGCAGATGGATATTATTATTCCAGGAGTATGATTTTGAAATTTTTTTCAATCCAGGAAGAATGAATAAAGGACATAATCACTTATATAGGTTGGAACGTGGAGAGGAACCTACTAGTTTGGAGGACACGCTACCAGATGCACAATTGTTGGCCATCAAGAAATTCGATGATCACTTCGCCAAGATAGTTCAGTTCATGTCCATAGGAATGGTACCTCGCGAATATACAATTATGCAGAAGAAACAATTGGTAGTATGCACTATAGATTTTCAACTCATAGTTGGACAATTGTATAAGATGGGACCAGATGAGATCTTGCAAAGATGTGTTATGGAGGCAGAAAGACCATTAATTATTGTAGAATCACATGAAGGCATCGCAAGAGGACATTACACAGGAAAAGAAGCAGTGTAGAAGGTTCTGAGAGCTGGCCTATGGTGGCCTACTATACATAAGGATGTTAAAAAATACTCTAGAGCCTGCAATGTATGTCAAAGAGTAGGAAAGCCTTCTAGAAGGGATGAGATGTCTTTAGCACTACAGTTAACATTACAAGTATTTGAGAAATGGTCCATTGACTTTGTGGGACCTATTAACCCACCTAGAAGGAGCACAGGATCTCGATACATTATCACTGCAACAAAATATTTAACCAGATGGGCAAAAGCATGAGTAGTTAAAGATTGTAGTGCAACTACAACTACACAGTTCATTTTTGAGGATATTATAACTAGGTCTGGATGCCCAAAGTTCCTCATGACTGACGAAGGCACACATTTCATCAAAAAAACTATTGAAGCCTTGACTCAGGAATTTGAAGATCACCATCAGAATAGCACTCCATACCACCCAAAGGCAAATGGTACAGTCGAAGCTTTCAATAAGATATTGGAGACATCGTTGACTAAGATTTGTAGTGTGTTGGCCCTTGACCAATTTTTGAGGGATATGGTCAAGTTTGACCTATTTCAGGACTTTGACGGCCTATCGAAGCAGGAGCGCAAGACAAAGCAGAGATCACGAATATCGGGCACTTTTTTGGGTCCTTTTTGGGTTTTTGGGATTATGTAACAAGCATGGGATGTAAGCCCATGGGTTTACCCATGTTTAGGCCTATTTTCTAATATATATATATATATATTTCTAGGAAATATAGAGAAGGACGAATGGCTAAGTGCTAGAACTATGTGATTGAAGGATTGTAATCTTTGTGCATACTATGTGAGACTTGCAGAGTTGAGTGCAAGTCATTGTCAGAGGCTGTGGAAGGTTGTGTTCCTAGATCTACTAGGGAAGGAGGATCTAGCTAGTTGTGCAGATCTCTTATCCTAGGCTAAGTAGGGTTTTGAGGCTCTGTGCTTGTAACCAATTGATTGAATACAATAAAGAAGAAGAGTTGGTGGACGTATCCCTGGGGTGGGGGTGAACCATGTAAACACTGTGTTTTTCCGCTTTGTGCTTGTCTTGATGTGTTTATAACTTCTTTTGTTGAGTGTTTTGATAGAGATAGATAAAATTGCTTATGATTTGCGCTAATAATATGTAAGAATGTTAGATCTGATCTATATGAGGGTGCTTCGTGCTTGATCTACTAGATATGACCTATATGTTTTGATACAATACTTAAATACATTAGATATGAGTGAATGATGCGATGCTTTGTTCTATATGTGTAGTAGTTATTGGTTGAATATTGATGAATTGTTGATTCTAAGTGCTCTGTTAAGTAATATAATCATAGATCTATGTCCCAGCTAAGGTTGCAGACACTTGAGTCCTGCAACCACCCCTGCCTCTACCATGAGTGAGACTTCATCTGCTTTGCAGGTGTTGCCAAAAGGGTCGGTAGTTAGGGTTTTTTTGGTGTGCTATTGTAGAATTGAACCCTGGTTCTTACCTTGTGCCAACAAATGGTTCCGCTGTCGGGACCTGAAACTGTGATTGCTGGGAACTGAGAAAGAAGAATCTTTGTGCAAAAATCCAACCTAAAATTGTGAAAGATCTATGTGTATATCTATTGCTTTGGTGCACATTACTCTACTTAGTTTGACAAGATATATGCTAAGGAAAAGAAGTCTGATATGAAGAAAAGAGGTAAGATCTGTAAACTTTGTGCTCTGATAAAGGTAAGACTAATGAAAAGTTCTAGATCTGAAGGCTTTGTGCTTTGTAGAAGTAATATTAGTGGAAATTTTTTCTTCAAAAGTATGAATCTATGTATGTTTGATAGATTCTATCCTAGCTTGAAAACTAGGGTATTAATAGATGAAAGAATATTTTATATGAATAGAGATGATATGAACAGTGAAAAATATGTTATACCTATGCATAGAAAGAATGTTTGGACTAATAAGTGTATGCAGTATCCTAGAAAGAATTTTTTGCAGGTTAGCTACCATGATCCTAGTACACAGTACAGGAAGAGTTGGGGATCATTTAAGAGAAAGAGAGGATTATCTCTTTATTACAATTGCAGAAAACCAGGACATATTGCTAAGGAATTTCCTGGGAAAAGACCTAGTTGTCTTTGTTGTAAAACTATGGACCATGAAGTGTTGGATTTCCCTAGAATGACTGCTAAGATGGAAGGAATGAATCTGAATAAAGAAAACCCTAAGGTAGATCCAGATGTAGCAGAACCACAGAAAGAATCAGAGAAAGTATTACTACAAATAAACGAAACTCTGAATGACCACCGACATGTCAGATTATTGGAGATCTTCAAAGAAAAAGAATACCTTGAAGTAAGAATAAGATACTTTGACATTGACTATGTTTTAGATAAGGAAACACGGGTGAATATCATGACAGAGAGAAGTTGGGAAGCTATAGGGAAGCCTTCTTTGATACCTCCGTTAGGAGGAATAGGGTTATTCAGAGGAAATCTGATAAACCTATGTGGAAGGATCACTCAGATACCTATGACTGTTAATGGAAATTCGACAAAAGAAGATTTTGAGATTATTAAATTTACTGAGAACGGCACCCCATCTACCATGTTACTAGGGAAACCTTGGTTCGAAAAAGATCAAGCCAAATGAAAGGAAGAAGAAGAATGTTTGGAACATAAGAAGCAAAAATTAAAAGATTTCATGACTAGAAGGATCACACGATTAAAGAACAAGAGAATATATTGAAGCTATTTAACACTAGAGACCTAGATGTCTAAGTTGCAAGAACACTAGAGGATCCAAAAAATATTGAAGTACCTATCCCAGACAGAGAAGAAGTATTATCTTGGAACCCTAGGGAAGAATCTCAGCAGCACGAGGTGACTATGTCAAAAGAAGACAAGAAACAGAATGGAAAAAGGAATACTGAGACAAATATCACTGGGAAGAAGGCTAGAAAGTTAAGTAAGAAGAAATCCAATATCAATAAGTTGCAGAAGGCTCCAGAGGGAACCTCGCAGAAGGAAAAATTGCAAAATTGGAGCTTCACCAGGATATCAGAACAGCGACACATGGCACTTCGCCATGACAAAGAAATATAGTCATTAGGGACATTATAACCATTAGATCAATGCTCTGAATGGATAAAAATCCATTTATGGCTAGCCATCTCACCATCTGACCATTGGGACTGCACCATAATGGATAGAACCAAGTTAATGAAGGCCACATATCCGTTGCAAGCAACCCATTGTCGAGTTACCTATTTATCCCATCATGCCACACACCAAGAAAACTTTTCCAATTGAGAATTTGAGCCCTCAGACTAAGTTGAGTTTATATAGTCATCATCATGCTTGTGCTCTCTATCCCGTTACTATGTGTAAGCTAACCCTCGAACCTGAGATTGTTAACCTCGAGGGTGTATGTCGAACGAGTTGAGCACTGCAGAAAGAGTTGTTGAGGAAGTTTTGATTGACCTCATGACTAAAAGAGTCATGTCGATGTATACAGGTATACAAGCATCATCCACAAGAGGACTACCTGCCTCTCTATCCACAGCTCATGGAGCAGGATCATCCTGGTCGTCCGATGAGAAGCGAACTAAGCACAGGGATGACTTAGCGAATGCTAAACTGATCCTGACTATCCTTCCCACCTATATACCACCTTTAAGTGGTGTTGTAAACAATGACAATGTACCTATAGATTTCAAGTACGCATTGGTCACTGCATACCTCCCGAAGGGGATACACGTAGTGCAAGCAGACCAAGATAAGATTGCAGCATTGAAGTTTAGCGACTTCAACCTCGATGATTGAAAAGTCTACAACATGTTAGCCCCACATAAGTATCTGACTAGAACTAAAGGGAAAAACTCAAAGGTAATTCCCCAAGCATGGACCCATAACCTTGCACAATCCACTCTACTCAACGTCATGAAAATTCCCTACTTCAGAAGACACCAAAAAGTGAATGCATGTGTCAATATGTTATTGTCTTGTTACCATGGTAGATATTTGTGGCTAAACCATCGTATCACAGTTGATCCAAACTTGATCAATCAGATCATGAGTTTGAGTATGAAAGGACCCGACCCATGGGACTTCTATCCTAGAAATGCCATGGACCGTGCTCTCGCACAAGAGGAAACAATGCAAGCCACCCAAGCTTTGGTATAGGTACAGGAAGTACTTGTAGAACAATGCCAAGCTTTCAAACAGGAAAAGAGTGCTCTCCAAGCAAGGTTCGATGAAGAAAAGGCACAGTTGTAGCAAGGCAAGGACTAGTTGCTCGTCGAGCAACTCGAAGTAAAGGAAGCGGTCAACAGAGCACTACGCTCTGTAAATGTCGTAGAAGTAAAGGAAGAGAATCAAATCATGAATCAAGTAGTGCAACTTAAAGAAGTGATCCAGCAGCTACAACAACGCATCGCAGACCTAGAAATACGCATTGTGCTCGAGACTCCACAGGAGGTAAAGGACCAAAGAGATGCAACTGCCAGGAGCACAGTTGAAAGGATAAAGGACCTGACCTTAGAATGCAAGAAATTCGCTGATCGCAGTGCCCAGACATATGATAAACTTACCAAGAACCCAAAATTGCAAGCACTCAAGTCGCAGCTCTAGGAAGAGAAGCAGCACACAGAAACACTACAGACACATCTAAAAGCCCTGATAGTTGTGGAGAGAATGAAGAGATCTCAAGAGTAGTGAACCGCCCAAAAGAAAATGCATACTATCTAGAGTAGATTTATGGAGATAACTCATAAACTCCAACCTCTACAAGATAAGGCCTATCAGTTCTTTACAGATGTAGAATGCCAAGGAGCAGAACTGGAGCAGGTTAGCACCACAATAGAACAGTGCCTGGAAGGACCTATGATTGATGCAGTCACTAAAGAGTTTTATGAATAAGAGATTGTAGCACAATGGCAAGTGAAATCAATTCGAGCCAAGCTCGAAGCATTCAAATCAGAACTTCCTACATCAATGTGAATCGAGACGAGTCATAGGTGAGTGTTGGGGGCATGTTGGCCCTTGACCAAGTTTTGAGGGATCTGGTCAATTTTGACCTATTTTGGGACTTCGACAGCATATCGAAGGAGGAGCACAAGATGAAGTGGAGATCACGGATCTCAGGCCCTTTTTTGGGTCCTTTTTGGGTTTTTAGGATTATGTAACGGTCATGAGATGTCAGCCCATGGGTTTACCCTTGTTTAGGCCTATTTTGTAATATATGTATAGATGTCTAGGCAATATAGATAAGGATGAATGGATAAGTGATAGATCTATGTGACTGGAGGATTGTAAGCTCTGTGCATATTGTGTGAGACTTGCAAGCTGAGTGCAAGTCATTGTCAGAGGTTGTGGAAGGTTGTGTGCCTAGATCTACCTGGGAAGGAGGATCTAGCGAGTTGCACAGATATTCTATCCTAGGTGAAGTAGGGTTTTGAGGCTCTATGCTTGTAACTGATTGATTGAAGACAATAAAGAAGAATATTTAGTGGACGTAGCCCCAGGGTGGGGGTGAACCACATAAACACTATGGTGTTCCTCTTTATGCTTGTCTTGATGTGTTTATAACTTCTTTTGTTGAGTTCTTTGATAGAGATAGATAAATTTTCTTAGGCTTTGTGCTAATGATATGTAAGAATGTTAGATATGATCTATATGAGGGTGCTTAGTGCTTGATCTACTAGATATGACCTGCCTGTTTTGATAAAGTACTTAAATACATCAGATCTGAGTGAATGATGCGATGCTCTGTTCTATCTGCGTAGTAGTTATTGGTTGAATATTGATGAACTGTTGATGTTAAGTGCTCTGTTAAGTAATATAATCACATATATGTGTCCCAGCTAAGGTTGTAGACACTTGAGTCCTACAACCACCCCTGCCTCTACCTCGGGTGAGAATTCATTTGCTTCACAGGTGTTGCCGAAAGGGCCGGTAGTTAGGGTTTTGTTGGTGCATTGTTATAGCATTGAACCCTGGGTCTGCTCCTATTCCAACATAGTGTTAAAATAGATGACTGGGATTTAAGAATTCCAACAGTATTATGGGCCTACAGAACTACCTGCGAGAAGTTAACAATGAAAACCCCATTTAAGTTGGTATATGTCTTAGAAGTAGTGGTACCTATGGAATAATTGGTTCCTAGTTTACGAATTATAGCATTTATGGGTATGGGTGACACTGACGTTGTTAAAGACAGACTTGCATAGTTGTTGGAACTGGAAGAAAATAGGTTTATTGTAAGATTTCATCAGCAGGTACATAAAGAAAGAGAAAAGGCTTACCATGAAAAACATATCAGGAGGAAAGCATTTAAGAAGGGAGATTTGGTATTGTTATATGACAACAAGTTCATGAAGCATCCAGGCAACTTCAAGACACATTAGCTAGGGCCATTTGAGGTTGCATATGTTATAGAAGGAGGAGTTGCGCAGTTGAAGACACTTAATGGAGAATGGAAAGAAGGTTTTGTAAATGGGATCCAATTGAAATTGTATTATGACAACCAGTTGCCTTAAAACTCTCAGTAAGAGAAAAGAAAGAAAGGTCTAGGTACCAAGTGCAGTTGAAACTGGGTACCAGACACAGAAAATACAATTTTCACATGACAAGGAGGGATAAAGCAGAAATCACAGCCTGCTCCGTGCAGTCTGAAGTCAAAGTAAAATAAAAGGTTCAGTCTTACAGTGACTCGGGACAAGTCACATGTGAGTGTTGGGGGCCTGTTGGCCCTTGGATATTAAAGGAAGTGAAGATTAAGGAAGAAATGTGAAGTATGAACTGTATGGAAGGCACATAAACCGAGGAAGGGTTGAAGTGGGAAAAGAAGAAGAAAAGAAAGGAAAAGCTAGTCGTTGGAAGAGAAGATCGAGGAAGATGAAGCAGTAAGGAAAATAGATCGTGGAAAACTCAGTAAACGGAAAAAGACACCAACGAATGATTTGGATCACCTCATGGAAAATAAGGAAGGACAGGTTGGTGAATCCCTTAAAGCACGAGTCAAGTGGACCTAGGGTTTTGGATCTAGGGTTTTGATACCTAGATTTTGGTCATGTTATGTATAAATAAAGGTTTAGGAGAGTCAAGGGGGTTTCTCAATAATTGATTATTAGTCACTTCTATTTTTATTGTCGAGAACAATATTGAGTTTGTATTGTAAAATCTTCAGCTGGGTGTGGAGGAAGGGAAGAGAGGAAAAGAGGAAGAAAGGAACAGATCTTCATCTAAGTGCATAGAAAGAATTGTATGTTTTCATCTAATATATTAAGAAACATAGCTTTGTGGACATGGCCCTAGGGAGAGGGTGAACCACGTATATCTCATTGTTCTTTGTGATTGATGTTGTGTTATTTAGCTATCTAATATATTGTTATTGCATTATTGTGTTAGATCATATATATAACCTGCAAGGTAAGCCCAAGAAGGGTAAAGATTATCTATATTGATGTGTGTTGTTTTCTTGGACCTAATTTTCATTTCCTTTGGTTGTAGACACTTGTTCCCTAAAACCCCCTATTTCTACTTCGGGTGAGACTGCATCTACCTCGCAGGTGCTGCCAAAAGGGCCAGTAGTTAGGGTTTTGTTGGTGTGTTTCTAGAGTTGAACTCTGGGTCTTCCCCTGTGCCAAAAAATGGTTGTGTTGCCGGGACAAGGATATTCTTGAGGGAATGTCAAGGTGGTTCCCATCAAAGACAGAAATTTAGAAGTGGATAAAGGAACAAGAAAAAAACTTCACTAAAACCTAGAACAAGAACCCTAGGATTAATACAGAAGACTGGTTGGGAAGGTACATATTTACCAACATAAATGAAATTTTATTTGGAGGAGTTCATAAGGAGTTATATAAGTGATTAGCCAGACTAGCAGATACCTAGTTTGAGATCAGATCTAGAACACCTGTGGTTGGACAACAGTGTTGATCAAGAAGGTCAAGAGAGTTGATAATGTTGTGTCTAGAGCAGTGGATCTCTAGTTCGATAGAACTATTGGAGGGTACATTACTGAGTTTTCTATTCACAGAG
Organism: Picea engelmannii; assembly: GCA_009831015.1. Classification (NCBI taxonomy): domain Eukaryota; kingdom Viridiplantae; phylum Streptophyta; class Pinopsida; order Pinales; family Pinaceae; genus Picea; species Picea engelmannii. The sequence continues at coordinate 1,263,355 of ML777400.1, read as the reverse complement.
TTGAATCGTATAGCCAAGCAGAGAGGTACTTATTTAAAGGACCTAGGGGAAAGTTTCTACACTTCTTGAAGCCAAGGATTAAGATGTTATTGCATGAGAAGAATATCCTAAAGATACATTAAAGCTAATGTTCAAGAATTCAGACAGTGACAGTGACACGGAGGCTGGACACACGTGCAGTGGGAGACCGTTCAGAGAGGTTCCTCTTGCGAACCTATTCAAGAAAAACTATGGAGACGAGGGATTCTACAGTGGTGAAGAAGCATATCTAACATATGAAGAGCATTCAAAACCCGCAAGAGCAGAGGAAGTACAGACTAAAGAACTTCGCCAAGGAGAGCCAGAAACTTCAAGAACTGCACCTACTATCGAATTAAGTACTATTACTCCCCCTGTTGTTTTAGCAACATTAAGTAACCAGAATAACCAGAGTATTCAAAGTAGTCAGAGCACTGTTACCAATAGCTTAGTACATACTCAATCAAGAAACCAAGGAAGATCGATGGTAGATGAAATGAGTTTACCCATCTTCAGAGGGGATGGATATGAATATCCTGAACAACACTGGTTCTTACATGAAGATGTATGGAGCATCAAGCATGTCACTTACGAATCTATTAAGAGAAACAATTTTAGTACTACTTTGAGGGATCACACTCTGAACTGGTATATGAAGTTTGCTTCAGGACCTGGATAGCCTAAACCACTGAATGTCATTAAGAATGTGTTGAGTGTAGAATTCAACAAACCTAAGTCAAATTCGTAGTGCATTACAAAGATGAAATAAATAAAGCAGAAGGTAACTAAACCTATTTGGGAGTTTGATCAAAGATTTAAGACTCTAACAGGTCGGTTGAGTTTTTAGATTCCAGACGAACAGAATAAAGAATGGTTCATTGTTGCTCTTTTGCCACATATCATATTTCCTCTAGTGCAATAGAAAGTCGCTTCGCAATATGAAGCATTGGAGATCGCCATGAAACTAGAAGCATCCCATGTAGGAGAATCCATCCCCAATATGAGTCAAATCTTGAATCAGTTAACCAGTTTATCTTTACAGATCAAGGATATGAAGAAAGATAAAGGAAAAGAGTAAAGAGAAGATATATGGTGCATCAAATGTAAATCAGAGGGCCATGACATGGAGCATTGTCCCCTATTTCATGAATACTTTGCCTCTAAAGCACCTATTCCTTTGAAGCAGGCTATTGTACCCTAGTGTGAAGTATGTAGAATGAGACATCACCCTGATGAATGTTATTATATGCAAAAGTATGTCCAGACTGTTAGAAAAACAGGACCGCGAAGAAATAAAATAAAACAAATGCAGAAAAAAAACACAGAAGATACACAATACAATAGAGACACAAAATTACATGGTTCACCCAGTGTGGGCTACGTCCACCAGAGAAATTGTCAGGTCCTTCCTTTATTATTATCCAGCATATGAAGGGATACAACCTACAGCAAACTCGTTGTAACTGCCTCTTCTTTCTCTCATAGTCTCCTATCTCATAATACAATATTCACGATTAAAAACATAGCCGCAATACATTTCGCTCATAAAAGAGGGTTGCCTTCTAAGGCAAAATCCCTAACATAATTTCTATCGTTAGATCTGTGACCTTATAATGAACGGTCCATATTTACAATGAAATTACAATATACTTTTACAAGGAAATTTTTCCTCTGGGGGCCGGCTTGCCCCCATACCCCCCAGCCGGGGGGATAGCCCCCCCAGACCCCGCAGAGGGGGTACCCTGTAATGATCGCAAGCCATTATGCAAGGATCATCACTGTTTTGGTGTCTTTTCTAAAACTTTTTCTGAGTGAGGTATTTCGTCAAACACTTTGTTGATCTACCTTTATGATGTGTTTATATGTGCATGCAACAAATAACAAAAAGATATAACCATGGAACATACCTCAACCATATGAAATAAGATAGACAAGCCAAAACATCTCAATTCTTCTTTATTCATAAAATAGAGAAACCTGCTACAATGAAGATGTCGATCTGGAATGCTCAACAGATGGCCAAGAAGATAGACAATAGATAAGAACTCCTACAAAATGCTCCCGCTAATACAAAATAATGCCTCCAAAGGCTGAATAAGAAATGAAGATCAATACAAGCAGATCTGAATGCCAAACTCTCCAGCTGAAGAATGCCACACTCCAATAGAAGGCTGAAACCCTCAATAACTCGGCCCTGCTGCCAAAAGTTTCCAATCACCCTAATAAATATTCCAACTGATAGATCGAGTGATGGTAAGAATAACCCAGGTGCCTGAATCTCCAAGATCCCTTTCAATCTCCGTAGATCTGAATTTCCCACTGAATGGGGTGCCCCACTAGATGACTGAAACCCTAGCTGGTTCGGCCCTGATGAAGATGGCCTCCAAATGCTCTGAAAATCTCCAAGAATATAGATCGGGAAATGGTAAGAATAACCCAGGTGCCTGAATCTCCAAGATCCCTCTCAATCTCCGTAGATCTGAATTTCCCACTGAATGGGGTGCCCCACTGGATGACTGAAACCCTAGTTGGTTCGGCCCTGATGAAGATGGCCTCCAAATGCTCTAAAAATCTCCAAGAATATAGATCGGGCAATGGTAAGAATAACCCAGGTGCCTGAATCTCCAAGCTCCCTCTCAATCTTCGTAGATCTAAATTTCCCATTGAATGGGGTGCCCCACTGGATGACTGAAACCCTAGCTGGTTCGGCCCTGATGAAGGAGTCCTCCAAATGCTCTAAAACTCTCCAAGAATATAGATCGAGCTATGAGAATCCCATGGGAGAAGTTTCGGTCTCAGATCTCAAGCGGATCTCCCTAGATCTGAGTTTTACTAAATCACAGGACGAACTGGTGCACCCTCTCTCTATCTGCACATGAAACTGATGTAGAATCCTCCTGCAACTGAGTAGATATGGAACTAGAATGGTGTGGGAGA
>ML777400.1:1167104-1248963 GCA_009831015.1 Picea engelmannii | reverse complement strand
TCTTTTGTACTTGGGTACCTATCATGGCCTCATTGTCGGGATCCAATCTTTATTTTCACCATAGTGATGTTTAGGGGGGGGGTGTTGGAGTTACTTCACACACACCTAGGATTTATTTTTCCTAAGGTTTTTATTTGTTTATTAGTCATAATTAGTCATTATACAGTCTCCTATATTTTAGGAGAGAATATTCCACCTAGAGAATATTCTCTTTCAGTTCACACTTCAGTTTGACTAGTTGAGTTGAGTTTAGATGATGCATTGGGATCATCACCATGCAACATTGGGATCATCACCATGCTAATTCGACCTTGCCTTGGTATCATCACCAAAGTGGCACATTAGCCTTGATTCCTTGAGTTAACTCCTCACCACTTTCTATTCATTCAGTTAACTGAAGACTAGTTGACTAGTTAACTCAACTAGGTGGCAGTTCACTCCCGTAACTGCCTGAGAGATTAGAATAGGTGGCAGTCCACTCTCGTAACTGTTGGTTTGTGTCCAAATCACTCTATACCACCACTATGGCGACTTGGTTCACCTCAACTAGAACTCATTGAGTTATACAAAGTATATCATGTGTAAATTATTCATTATTCAAAACGGTTAATGAGAATTCTTTCCATTCTTTCTCTCATTCTTCTTCTTTTTCCAATTCTCTCTAGAAATGTGTGTATCATTGTTTAGCTAGATCTATTATGTGCAGGTCAACACATTTACACTAGAAAGTCCAGTTGCTATCAGCAGAACCTCACAGTGAAGACCCTAGAGTCAATGTTATTACTAGAGGAGGTGTTGTTACAGGAGAAGACAAAGTGACTCCAGGAAAGACTGGAGATGGATCAAGGATCAGAAGAGATGTAGAGAAGGCATAATTGTTTGATCCTAGGAGAGAGAGGCATAATTTTGAAGAGGAAAGGAAAGAATTTGTAGAAGGACAAGCTTCTTCATTTAAGGCACAACCAGAAGTAAGGGAATGTGAAATGCCACCAGCATTTGATCAGTCTGTTAGACAAGGAAAAGAGGTAAGCAAGCTTATGGAATTCTTATATACCTATATCAATTTGATTAAATATGAAAAGTTTGTACAAGAATTACAACACCTGGTGAGACAGTATGAAATTGGGAAAATAGACCCTAGTGTAGAAGAGATTGAAGGACAATGCTCATAGCTAGAACAAGTGGTTGTGACAGTGGAACATCGCCTGTAAGGGCTTGTTACCGAGCAAATGATTAAGGAGTTCATCGAGCAAGAAGATCTAGAAAAGCAACAAGTCAAGGAATCTCGAGCTAAGCTCGACGACTTTGAAGCAGTGTTTCCCATATCTGAGTGATTCGGGACGAGTCACAGGTGAGTGTTGGGGGCCTATTGGCCCTTAGCCAAGTTTTGAGGAAACATTGGTCGTGTTTGACCACTTTTGGGACTTCAACAGGTTGGTCAACGATGGAGCACCTAGGTGGAGCTGAGATCGTGGGATATCACTTATTTTTAGAACTTGTGTACCCAGCAAAGGGTTTACTAGGGTTTATGTAATGGGTTAAGGGATGTCTTCCCATGGGTTTACCCATGTTTAGGCCTTTTTGTAAAAGTATATATAAGAAGGAATGTAATGTAGAAAGTACTACTAGTGATTGACATAGTGCATGACTAGTTGTCTTTGTGCAAAGAGTATGTTAAGGCTTACAGTGCTAAGTGAAAGTGTTTTGTAAGTTGCTTTATGCTATTCAAGAGTTGGCTCGGTGCCTTGATCTAGCTTTGGGAAGGAGGATCTAGTGTGCAACTCTCAGATCTCATGTCCTCTACAGAGTTGGGATCTGTGGCTTTGTGTATAGGAGCAGATGAATGTAATAATATTGAAGACTGATAAAGAAAAAGAAGAAGTTGGTGGACATAGCCCCACACTGAGGTGAACCATGTATATCATGTGTTTTGATGTGCTTTGTGCGATGTTGTTTATGTGGTTATTTGCTTAGTGTTGTTTGTTGTTATGTATAATGAATGCATTGGATGTTATTGCTTAGTGCTTAATGGTAGTAAAGATAAATGAATGGTAGGTCTGAGTTAAGGTTAAGTGCTAAATGATTTTAAGTTCTTGATCTTGATTGTTACTGCGTTGATATATAATAAGGGTTAATCTACGATAATAATCATAATCTAATGCATATTGTTGGCTAAGTGTTTTGTTAAGTATTGTAATCACATATCTATGTCCCAGCTTGGTTATATACACCTGAGTCCTACAACCCCCCTGCCTCTACCTTGGGTGAGACTTCATCTGCTTCGCAGGTGTTGCCGAAAGGGCCAGTAGTTAGGGTTTTGTTGGTGCATTGTTGAAGTGTTGAACCCTGGGTCTGCCCCTATTCCAACAATCCAAGTTTTTAATAATATTCTTGCTATTGAAAAATTCAAAAAGCCTACAAAGAACTATTCTCAATCTTCATCACCTCCTAAGGTTCATACTCCACCTTCACCCCATACTTCACAACCATCCTCTCCTCCTAATTATCTTGTTCTAGTTGTTCACAGCATGGATGCTAATAGGATGGATGCTATCATTGTTTCTAGATATGCACCCCTGGTGTTGCCTCAAGTTTAATATGTTTTCCTAGCTAGAGGTTACATGAAATACCTGCCTAGATTTAATGGAGAGGGAGTGGTTAATTTTGAAGAACATTTAGCATATTTTTATACCTTTGCATAAAAAATTTATGTTGAACACACAGATGTTTGGATGAGACTATTTGTACAAAGTTTGGATGGGGAGGTAAGGAAGTGGTTAAGAGGTCTCCTTGCCAATTCTATTACGGATATTGATGCATTAGATGACACTTTTCTGAAATATTGGGGAGACAAAAAGGACTACTTGTACTATATTACTAAATTTGGGTCTTTGAAAAGAAAAATGGTGATTCTATTTTAGATTTTACCAAAATATTTAATAAAATGTACAGTAAAATCCTTGATGAAGTCAAACCTACAGAAAATTCTACAAAAAGTACCTTTTATAATGCCTTTGATGATGAATTTTCTCTTTTGTTAAGAGAAAGAAGATCTGCTACGTTGAGTTTGATGCAGGAGAAAGCATTTGAAGTGGAATCAAATATTTTGGCAATAGAAAGGTTAAAAACAAGACCTGACATAGATAAAAAGAAGCAAAAATAAGATGTTCCATATTCCCCTCATTCAACAACATCTGATCCAAATATTGATGAGATAGCTAAGATGTTAAAAACTCTAACATTGGAGTTTTCCAGACATAAATTAGAGGCTAAGCATCCAAGAAGACCAGTTCAAGAAGGTGGGAATAGAAACCAAATTAGTTTAGAATACTGTAGAATGATACTAAGTTTATGCATAGAGGGAGAAGGAATCAATATGGTCAAAGGATCTTGCCACCTCTTCAGAATAATGCAATTGAAGAAACAAAAGAAAGTGATGATATTGAAGAAAATTCTACAGTCCTTTTAATTGATACTAAACTTCCTTCTAGCCATTTATCTCAACAGGAGTATGAAGATTCTCTGATGTTAAATCAATTTGACTATGGTGAAGAAGAGGAAATTTTTGAGAATGAGCCTAAAAAGAAATATGAGCCTAGATCAGGTGGACCAAAAGTAAACACACCATTTTAGAATAAAAAGGATAATGTTTTAGTCAAACATGGTTCAACCAAATATATAGGGAACAAATCATATCAATATCAACAACCCAGAGAGGTTTCTTTCCCAGAGGTAAAGGAAATGGAAAAACAACGAGTTCCTTTTAATTTGAAACATGAAATTAATAAGATAAAAATTCTTGTACCTTTGGTTGAACTGATGAAGAATGAGTATTTTAAAAAATCAATCTTGAAAGTCTTGCAACCTCCTACTCAAATCATTTCTTTAGATACAATAAAATTGGAAGATGAAAATCATCCCATCACTATGGGACCTCATATTGAAGATAGATCTGATGCTTCACCTCCATTTTACATATCCTTGAATACTCATGAGAAAATTCTACACAACTTTCTTATGGAATCTAGAGCCTCACACAATGTTATGCCTAATGTATTCATGGATGAATTAGGTCTTGAAATTACAAAACCCTACTAAGAAATCTATTCTTTTGATTCTAAAAAATTCAAATGTCTAGGAGTTATCAAAGATCTGTTTGTTACATTATCCCAACTGCCTATGAAGAGTGTTGTTATGGATGTGGTAGTGGCTGATATACCACCAAAATTTGGCATGTTTCTATCCAGATATTGGGATAAGAAGGTAGGAGGATGCTTACATATGGACCTAACACATGATACTATACCTATATTTGGAGGAGAACACCAAAGGTTGTATAGGGAAGTTAGACTAGCCTATCTTGCAAGTGATCATGAAAATCTAGGAAATCACCTCATTTATGTAGTTGAAGATGAAATTGGATCATCCATATTTCATATCAGTGATGATTCTTTTGAACCAATGGAAATCATATCCATGGATAACCAAGTAAAGGGTGTGGAAAATATGTTATTTGATGGTTCTTGTTCAAAAGAAGGATCTAGTGTTGGGGTTGTATTCATTTCTCCTACCAAGGAATTTGTACCTCTGTCATATAAAATAGAATTCGATACCACCAACAATATTGTAGAATATGAGGCTTTACTATTGGGATTAAGAGCTACAAAAATATGGGAATTGATAAAATAATTGTTTTGGAGATTGATAATTAATTATTCATCAAATCAAGAATATGTATCAAAAAAAGCACCAAAGGTTGAGGCAGTATAGAAATGTGGTATGGGACCTTGTTGAAAACTTATTTTTAGATTTTTATATAAATTTTGTCCATAGAAGTATAAACCAAAAAGAAGATTCTTTAGCCTTGGGAGCTAGTAATTTCAATACTCTTATATTTTTTAATCTAAGATATGAAATTTAAGTCAGGCATAGACCTTCCATCCCAGATAACATCAAATATTGGCAGGTTTGTTGGTTGTGGAGCCTAATTATCTTCTTGATTCATAGGTCTTTGTTTTTATTCATGTTTATACCCCATGAATACTTTACACCCTAGAAGAATGTACACTCCTCCACGTGGTAGAGTGCAGAGGGGGTTACCCCCCCTGCGGGGTCCAAGGGAAAGCGGGTGCTTGGCGGGGGTTTGGAAATGAAGCCCTAGAAGGAAAAATCTCCTTGTAAATGTATATTTTAATTTCATAGTAAATCTGAAACATCATTATAAGGTCGCATATCTGAAGGTAGAAGTTATGTTAGGGTTTTTTCCCTAGAAGTCAACCATATTTTATGAGGGAAATGTATTGTGACTATGTATCATTATGAATACTTTATTCTGAGTGAGAAGACTGTGAGAGAAGAAGAGGAAGTTACAGCGGGTATGCTATAGGTTGTTTCCCTTCATTTGTTGGATAATAATAAAGGAAGGACCTGGAAATTTCTCTAGTGGGCGTAACCCACACTGGGTGAACCACATATATCTATGTCTCTATTGTATTGTGTATCTTCTGTGTTTTATTTCTGCATTTGTTTTATTTTCTTTCTCCTCGATCATGTTTTTCTAACCACTGGTATCAGAGTGAAAGGTAACTCACAGGAAAAGAGGGTTCCTGGTTCAAGTGGGAGCAATGGCGAAAGATGGAAAGTTTAGGGTCGAGAAATTTAACAGCCAAAGCTACCAGTTATGGAAGATGCAGATGGAAGATTATTTATTCGGGAGGATATATTCCTACCATTTGGTGGAATAACAAAGAAGTTGACGACCATGAAGGATGAAGAATGGGAGGTTCTTGACAGAAAACCACTAGGAACGATACAGTTGAGACTAGCAGCGTCAGTGGATTTAAATATTTTGAAATAAAAGACAAAGAAGGAGTTGATTGACACATTGGCTAAACTGTATGAAAAATCCTTGGTGTCCAATAAGGTATTTCTAATGAAGAGATTATTTAATATGAATATGTCAAAAGGTGGGTTTGTTGCAGATCATTTAAATGAACTTAATACGCTTACTAATTAAATAAGTTCTGTAAAAGTGGACTTTGATTATGCGGTCATAGCTCTTCTAATCTTGTGCTCATTGCTAGAAAGTTGGAACTTCTTGGTCATGGTTGTAAGTAAATCTGTCTCTGGTTCAAACACTTTAAAATTTTATGATGTTGTCGGTGTTATCCTTAGTGAGGAAATGTGACGGAAAAGCACAGGTGAGACATCAGGTAATGCATTAAACATGGAGAACAGGGGAAGAAAAAAGGATAGAGGAAAGGGATTAAGGAACCATTGGAATTCTAGGAAGGGAAAATCCAAATACAGACTCAGAAATATAGAGTGTTGGAATTGTGGGAAGAAAGGACATCTAAAGAAAGACTGTAGAGCTCCAAATAAAGAAAGAGATGTACAGCACGAAAAAAATATGGAAGAAAATTTAGCAAGTGATTTGTTACAAGATGCTTTGATTATTTATGTAGATAATATTTATGAGTCTTGAGTAGTATATTAAGGGGCCTCATTTCATGCCACACCCCATAAAAAAAAAAATTCTAGATTATGTTCAAGGTGATTTTGGACAGGTTCATTTGGGTGATGATGCACCATGCAAAATTGTTGGAATGGGAAAGGTAAAAATAAAGAAAAGAAATGGAAACCAATGGTTGTTGAAAGAGGTAAGAAATGTTCCATATCTAAGGAAAAATATAATTTCAACAAGGCAGTTGGAAAGTGAAGGTTGTATATCCATATTTACAGATAAGGTGTGGAAGGTCACCAAAGGATCATTGGTGATAACAAAAGGAGAGAAGATAGGTACATTGTATTTATGTACTGGTAGTATTGACTCTTCTATCTCTTTAGCTTCTACAGGAGCGGATACAACACTGTGGCATAATAGGCTTGGACACAAGAGTGAGAAGGGGATGCATATACTTCACAAAATAAATTTGTTTCCATATCTTAAAAAAATTGATTTCGATTTATGTGAGCATTATGTTTATGGAAAACAAAAGAGAGTCATATTTATCAGAGTCGAAAAAGAAAAGAAGAGTGAAAGGTTAGATCTTGTGCATATAGATGTATGGGGACCAAATCAGGTATCATCTCTTGGTGGCTCTCATTATTATGTTACTTTTATTGATGATGCAACTAGAAAAACTTGGGTTAATTGCATTCGACAAAAATATGATGTTTTTGATCATTTTATTAAATGGAAAGATTTGGTTGAGAATGAGACAGGAAAAAGGTTGAAGTGTCTTAGATCAAACAATGGAGGTGAATATTGAAGCAATGATTTTGATGATTATTTTTCATACCATGGGATCCATAGAGAGAAGACAGTTCCAGGAACACAACAAGAAAATGATGTGTCATAAAGGATGAATAGGACAATCATGGAGCGTGCAAGGAGTATGAGATTGCATGCTAGTTTGCCCTTACAGTTCTGGGAAGATGTTGTAGATATTGTTGTTTGCTTAATAAATAGAGGACCTTCAAGTTCTTGGGATGGTGGAATTCCAGAGGAGGAATGGACAAGTAAAAAGGTAAACTATTATTTTTTGAAGACTTTCGATTGTGAAGCATTTGTCCATATTGATAAAGAAAATAGAACAAAGCTTGGGGTAAAATCCAAGAAGTGTACATTTATTGGATACAGTGTTAATGATTTTGGTTATCACTTATGGGATTATAAAAATAACAAAATCATTATGAGTAGAGATGTCATATTCAATGAGAAGGTCATGTACAAAGATCAGTTGCAGGGAAAGAAACAGGAAAAAGAAAAACCAAAATACGCAGTGCTTGATGAGATCAGTGAAAAAGAAATTCCAAAGGAACCAAAAAATCAAAATGTACAACAACAGGAGAAACAGGTACCTCAAACTATCACAAGTGTTGTTATAATATCTACGAGGTTAAGTAGACCCCCTGAACAATACTCTCCTTCATTGTATTATTTATTGTTGACTGATTCTAGTGAACCAGAATGTTATGAAGAGGCAATGCATGTAGACACAAAAAATAAGTGGGAGCAAGGAATGAAAAATGAAATGGATTCCTTGGTAAATAACCAGACTTGGGACTTGGTTCGGTTTCTTGCAGAAAAAAGAGCATTGCAAAATAAATAGGTTTACAAGTTGAAGGAAGAAGATGGAGGAAAAAAGTGGCACAAGGCTAGACTTATTGTAAAGGGGTTTGCACAAAAGAAAGGTATAGATTTTGATGAAATATTTTCTCTTGTTGTTAAAATGACTTCAATTAGGACTATTTTAAGTCTTGTGGCAATGGAAGATTTGTATCTTGAAGAGTTAGATGTAAAAACAACTTTTCTCCATGGGAATTTGGAGAAAGAGATTTATATGCAGCAACCACATGGGTATGAGGTCAAAGGGAAGGATAATTTGTTATGCAGGTCTAAGAAGAGCTTGTATGTCCTAAAGCCAGCTCCAAGGAAGTGGTATTTGAAGTTTGACAGGTTTATGAATGAACAAGGTTATAGTAGATGTCATTTTGATCATTGTGTTTATTTTAAAAGGCTAGAAAATGGAAGCTATATTATCTTGCTATTGTATGTAGATGGCATGCTTATTGCAGGGTCTAATAAGAAAGATATAAATGTGCTCAAGACGAAATTAGCTAATTCATTTGCAATAAAGGATTTGGGTGTTGCAAAGAAAATCCTTGGTATGAGAATAACAAGAGATAGGAAAAATTGCAAATTGACATTGTCTTAGGGTGAATACATAGAGAAGGTGTTGGAGAGTTTTATAATGCAGAATTAAAAACCAGTTAGTACACCTTTGGCCAGCCATTTCAAATTAAATAAGGAAATGTGTCCCAAGACACAGGAGGAGATAGAATACATGTCTAGGGTCCCTTATTCATCAACAGTTGGCAGCTTGATGTATGTGATGGTTTGCACGAGACCATATATTACACATGCAGTGGGAGTTGTGAGTAGGTGTATGAAGAACATAGGTAAAGAACATTGGGAGGCAGTAAAGTGGATTCTTGAGTATTTGAGAGGTACTGCTACTCATGCATTATGTTTTGGAGGTTCAAAGATTGTTCTATAGGGACATGTTGATTCAAATATGGTAGGTGATAAAGATAGCAGGAGGAGCACCACATCGTATGTTTTTACTACAGGTGGAACAATATTAATTTGGATTTAGAAATTGAAAAAGGTTGTTTCACTTTCAACAACAAAGGCAGAATATGTTGTTGCTACATAGGCTAGTAAAGAAATGATTTGGTTACAAAGGTTTATGGAGGAATTGGGAAAGAAGCAAGAGAATAACAGGTTGTATTGTGATAGTGAGAGTTCCATTCATATTGCAAAGAACTCAGTCTTCCATTCTAAGACTAAGAATATACATCTTAGGTACCATTTCATATGATCTGTCTTGGAAGATGGACATTTGAAGTTGGAAAATATACACACTATCCAGAATCATGCGTACATGTTAACTAAGAGAGTAACCAGGGAGAAACTAAGTTCCTGATTAGTTTTAGTTGGTCTTCAAGCATGAAGGGGAAGATGAGAAATTTTCCAAGTCCAAGAAGGATCATAGTCCAACAAATACAATAGCAGTGGAGTTGTTGTGATCAATCTCCAATTGGGAGATTGTTGGTTGTGGAGCCTGATTATCTTCCCTAATTCAGAGGTCTTTGTTTTCAGCCATGTTTATACCCCATGAAAACTTTACACCCCAGAATAATGTACACTCCTCCATGTGGGGGAGTGCAGGGGGGGTTGCCCCCCCTACAGGGTCTGGGGGAAAGAGGTCCCCTGGAGGGGTTTCGGGGGTGAAGCCCAAAAATTGCCTTGTAAATGTATATTTTAATTTCATAGTAAATCTAGACCATTCATTATAAGGTTGCAGATCTGACGGTAGAATTTATTTTAGGGTTTTTTTCCCTATAAGGAAGCCCTCTTTTATGAGGGAAATGTATTGCGGCAACCTATCATTGTGAATATTGTATTCTGAGTGAGGAGACTATGAGAGAAGAAGAAGAAGTTACAATGAGTGTGTTGTAGGTTGTATCCCTTCATTTGTTGGATAATAATAAAGGAAGGACCTGGAAATTTCTCTAGTGGATGTAGCCCACACTAGGTGAACCACATATATCTATGTCTCTATTGTATTGTGTATATTCTGTGTTTTATTTTTGCATTTGTTTTATTTTATTTCTTCATGATCCTATTTTTATAACAATGTTTTCAATGATGACCAAGAATTGAAAAGGTTTTTAGACACTGTTGATGAATTTTATGCAATCACTATTGACCAAGAAAATGAGGATGATGATGTAGAAATTCAAATTGATGTCCCTATTTAGGATAAAATTGTAGGATATAAGATTGTAGAATTGAAGACAAATAACATTACAAAGGGTTTGTTACCACTTGAAAGACTCTTTGATAGTAATGATGTCTCCAAGAAATATTCAATTCAAATCCAAGAAAAAGGATGTTGTTGATTGTAATATTGAGACTGAAACAATTCCAAAGATTATAAAACTCTCCAAAGCATTGTCAGAAGAGAAAAGGAGGAGGTATGTGAATCTAATGAAGGAATTTGTTGATATTTTTGCTTGGTCATATGAAGACCTTAATATTTTTTAAACGAAATTATTCAACATAAAATTCCTTTAAAAATAGGCTATAAACCTTTTAGACGAAAAATGAGACAGATTAACCCTATGTTACTTCCCATTATTGAAAAAGAAGTGAAAAAAATGTTTGATGCAAAGATAATAGTACCCATCAGATACTTAGAGTGGGTGGCCAATCTTGTACTTGACAGAAAAAATAATGGTGAGATAAGGTTGTGTGTGGATTTAAGAAATCTAAACAGGTTTTCATTGAAGGACAATTATCCATTACCCAATATGGATCATATTCTACAGAAATTAGTGGGTGCTCAAATAATTTCCATGTGACATGGATACAATGGATATAATCATATATCAGTTTTTGAAGAAGATAAGAAGAAGATTGCTTTCACTACTCCTTGGGGCACTTTCATTTATGACAAGATGACCTTTGGTTTGATGAATGCAATGGACACTTTTAAGAGGGCCATGGACATTGCATTTGTGGGAGAAAAAGAAAAATTCATGGTCATCTATCTAGATGACATTACTTTTTTCTTGAAATATGATGATGAACACTTGCATAACCTCAAACATACATTTAAAAATTTTATAAGGTAATGGCATATCTTTAAACCCAAAGAAATATCACTTTTCCATGCATGAATGCAAGATCCTAGGACATATTGTGTCTACAGGAGAAATCAAGATAGATCTTGAGGGGGTGGAGGCCATTCAAAATATTGACATTCCAAGAAAAAAAAAGGCTATAAATTCCTGCATAGGAAGAATTAATTTTTTAAGGAGGTTCATACCCAATTTTCTTGAAATCATCAATCTCATTACCAATATGCTGGAAAAAAAAATGCAGAAATTAAGTGGAAACCGGAAGCAAAATATTCCTTTGAAAAGATAAAACAAGCTCTAATTGAAGCTCATGTCCTTATTAGTCTAGATTACTCTAAATAATTTATGGTTTTTTCATTTGCATCTGAAGATACCACTGATGTTGATCTATTGTAGATATGAGAAACCTATTCATTTATTTAGCAAGACTCTTAGAGATGTAGAACTAAAGTATGACATAATGTAAAAACAGGCTTATGCCTTAGTTAAGGCATTGAAATCCTTCAGGGTTTATGTTTTTCAGTCTAATATAATTGCTTATGTCCCTAGAAATGTTGTGAAAGATATATGTGTACAACCATGTAGTGAAGGGAAAAGGGGGATATGGATAACCAAACTCTTGGAATATGATTTGGCCATAAAACCTACAAAATCGATCAAAGGACAGGGTCTTACAAAGATTCTTGTTGAATCAAATTGTAAATCGCTTGGGATGTATTACATTTTTAGTCAATCAAATGGTTTAGTTTCAAAAACTGAAGAAAGGAGATTGCAGGTAATGGGAAAATATCATATTGTTCACTTTTTGCAAAATCTTCAACCTTCGCCTAATTTTGATAAGTCTAAGGTTAGATCTTTGAAACTCAAAGTTGTGAAATATTTCATAATTAATCAGGTTCTATTTTGGAAAGACCCCAATGAATTTTTATTGAGATGTGTTGATGAGGAAGAAGAAAAGCAGGTTCTGATTGATTTACACAAAGGAGCTTGTGGAGGAAATCACCATTGGAAAGTCACAAATTTTAAAATTTTGAGGAAATGATATTATTGGCCTCTAATATTTTATGATGTGTTTGCCCATGTTAGAGCATATGAAAAATGCTAGATGTTTGCAGGAAAACAAAAGTTTCTTTCTCTTCCTTTGAAACCTATAATTGCAAATGGCCCTTTTCAGTAGTGGGACCTCGATTTAATTGGAGAAATTCATCCACCTTCCTCTGGGAAACACAAATGGATACTCACAGCCACTGATTATTTTAAAAAATGGATTTAGGCTATCCCTAAAAGGAATGCAATAGATAAGGTCATCATGAGATTTTTAGAAGGAAATATTTTCTCAAGGTTTGGATGCCCTAGGAAAATAATTACAGACAATGCTCGGGCTTTAAAGTCTGCTTCTATGGTTGAATTTTGCAGAAAATATAACATTAAGCTAGCCAATTATCCCCATATTACCAACAGGTAATAGATTAGCGGAATCCTCAAACAAAATCCTTGTCAAATGTTGGAGTTACATCACACACACCTAGGATTTATTTTTCCTAAGGTTTTTCCTATGTTAATTAGTCATTATTCAGTCTCCTATATTTTAGGAAGAATATTCCTGTAGGGAGAATATTCTCTTCAGTTTTCACTTCAGTTTGATCAGTTGAGTGGAGTCTAGATGTTACATTGGGATTATAAAGATGTAAAATTGGGATCCTCACCATCTACTGTGCATTTTCCTTGGTATCATCACCAGACTAGAACATTACCCATGATTCCCTGATCTCCTCCTCACTTCTCTCTATTTCGATTAGTTAATTGAAGACTGGTAGACTAGTTAACTCAGCTAGGTGGTAGTTCACTCCTGCAACTGCCCGAGAGACTAGACTAGGTGGAAGTTTAATCCTGTAACTGCTGGTGTGTGTCTAGATCACTCTAGACCACCTCTATGGCGCATTGGATTCTCCTCCAGTGTGCATTGGTTGAGTTATACAAAGTATTTCATGTGTAAATTATCATTCAATCATTTGGTTAATGAAAATTCTTTCATTCTTTCTCTCTTGCTTCTTCTTTCTCAATTTCCCTTTGCAAATGTGTGTTATTTTCCAGCTAGATCTATTTTGTACAGGTTCAACAAAATTAAATGGTATCAGAGATGATGTATTGCTAGGAAATAGACACATCAAATTATTTTTTGCAGGTACAAAATATTGAAGACAACGGAAAAATGGAATTCCCAAAAGAATTCATTCTCGCACCTTACAACTTATTTGCATGGAAGGATAATATGATCATGAATATTTGAAGTATATGATTGTATAGTTTAAACATGAACACAGAGATAGAACCAACTTCAGCCATAGAAAAATCCAAGTATCTAAATGGAATGGTTGAAGAATTCAGGACAATTTGAAGTTTCATTTCTCCTAATCTCCTCTTTCACATATCTTCCTGTAAAAGCCCCAATGAAGCCTTGAACACCATGTAAGGGCTCTTTGGAAAATAGGATGAGATGAGGGGACACATTCTCAAGGTGGAATTTCTCACATTGGATCCAAAAATCTTTGACAATCTCCAATATTTCTTTACAAAATATAAGGATTTACTGTTGCAACTCAAAGCTTGTGGGGTTGATAAATCTAAGGAGGAGAAACAAATGGTTCTCACCATTCTCTCCAAGCTTGGACCTAAATTCTCAATGTTTGTATCCACATTCCATTCAGTCAAATTCGCCTCTGGAGCCAACTGAAAGATTCCTTCTCTTGAGAAATTCATCGAATCTCTGACACAAGAGTAGACCAAGCTCATCAACATGGGAAAAATAAAAGGCCCAAAGGGGCATGTACTTACTATGCAAGATGGAAGTGGTCGTCAACATCATAAATAAAAATATAAATACAACAGGAAAGCACATGCAAATACAAAGAAGGAAGGGTACTCAAAACCCTTCATCGATGCCTCCGGATCCAAATGTGGAAAGGGAAGAAAATGAGAGAAATGAACATACTGCCAAAAAGGATTCCATCCAGAATCTGCATGCATGCAGAAAAAAATAGATCTAATGACTCAAATACTTCAAAAAATTAACCTTGGAGATCACATCCCCAAGGGTGCCAAGAAGACGAAGCCAGAAGATCAGAATCCCAAGAAAGGAAATTCTAGCCATGCCTTGATTGCCATCAACTCCTCCCCTGATGCTTGGATCGTAGATTTAGGACCATCACATCAAATGGATACCACAAAAGTAGTCTATTATTAATTGGATGCATGCAAAGGTCCTCCTATTCTTATGGGGGGGGAATCTCCAGTAGAGGACACCGAGAAAGGAAGGATTGAAATCACCAATAGAAGCTTCAAGAATGTGTTGCACATTCCCAAACTTTTTGTTAATCTTCTCTTCGTGTATCAGATGAAAAATTCCATAAACAAAAAGAAATTAATATTCAAACCTAATTTAGTGGAAATATATGGCATGCAAACCAATTCTAGGGTTTCTACTGGTGAGGTAAATCATCAATCTAGATTGTATACATTTTATGAATTTATTGAACCGGATTATGCTTTACTTCTTACCCATGTTGATGAAAGAAGTAGGATATGGAATGAAAGGTTCAGGAATTTGAATTTTAGATATATGCAACAAAATAGAAATCAAGGATTGGTTGATGGCCTACCAAACATCCATTTCTCCAAAGGAATCTTTGAGGGATGTGTTCTTGGAAAATGCCCTCAAGAGGAATTCGACAAATGAAAGACTCAGAGAGCTTCCTCTCCTTTAGATCTGAACCATAGTGACCTCATGGGCCATTTTTCGCATCCATAAATCAAAAAAGCAAGGTAAATTCTCATTTTTCTTGATGATTTCTCACGCTTCACATGGATTTTCTTTCTCAGGCAAAAATTAAAGGTATTTCAACACCTGAAATATTTCAAAGCCCTGGTTGAGACACATTCAGGAAAGAAAATCAAAATCCTCTGAACTGATAATAGAGGAGAGTATGTCAACCATGAGATCTAGAATCTTTGTCATGAGGTGGGAATTCAATTGTAGCACACAATTCCCTATACTTCATAGAAAAACAGAGTTTTTGAGCAAAAAAACAGATCTCTAAAAGAGATGGCATCTTGCATGCTACATGCAAAGTCACTTCCACAAATATTATGGGCTAAAGAACTTAATTGTGAAACCGACATCTAAAACAGATGTCCCCATAGATCTGTCAAGGATAAGACCCCCTACGAGGCTTGGAGCGACCTCAAACCGGAAGTGGCCCACTTTCGTATTTTCAGTTCATGTGCATGGGCCTAGATTCCCTCTGAAAAGAGGAAGGAACTTGATCCACAGAGTACAAATTGTATCTTTGTTGGATACCTCGACAATGTGAAGGGATACAGACTTATTGATATTTCCTGAGAAAAGTGGACAATTCGAGGAAAATGTCTCACATGTACTGCACCAGCTACATGCAGACACATTTGTTCTTCCACCTATATGAGATGATGAGAATGCACATGCCAAATCTTTTTCAGATGAGAGTTATGATTCAAAGGATTCAGATGATCTAGATATAGATTTAATACATTCATATGCAGAGTCATTGCATCCATATGTATATGCAGAGCCAGAGAATATTCCCAAGTGGGATAAGACCACTCTTTAGCATGCAGGAGATATTTTTGGTGATCCATATAATACTAGGAGGACTCAATCTGATTTTGAGGAGCCTCCTTTTTCACTCACTTCCAGTGAACCATTTCCACCTAGGCATATTTTCTTGGTTTAGTCTTCAGATCCATAGTATTATGATGAGGCTGCTGGAAATTCCTTTTGAGAATCTGCCATGCATGAGGAGTACAACTCTCTCCTTGAGAAAAAGACTTGGGATCTAGTTCCCCTTCCCTATGGAAGGAAACTTGTCAGGTGTAGATGGATCTATAGGACCAAGAGCACAGTGAATGGACAAATTAGAAGATATAAATCCAAGCTAGTAGCCAAAGGATTTCAGCAGGTGCATGACATTGACTATGATGAGACCTTCGCTACAGTAGTGAAGATGGATTACATACATTTGGCACTTTCCATTGCGGCAACCAAGGGATGGTAAGTTCATTAGATGGATGTGAAGAATGGATTTCTTCACGTCGATCTCTTTGAGGAGATCTATATGGAGCAGCCCCAGGGATTTATGCAGGATTCATATTTGGTCTGTCGACTGAAGAAGTATCTTTATGGTCTCAAGAAGGCTCTGAGGGAATGGTATGCCAAGATGGACTCCTACCTGATGTCACCAAACTTTGTATGTTTTAAATTAGAACCAAATGTGTACATGATCAGGATGATTGATTCACTACTACTCTTAGTTATATATCTTAACGATTTGTTGATCATCGATTGCTCAACTTCAGCGATTGTTGCAGTCAAGAGGATTCTATGTGATAGGTTTTTGATGACGGACATGGGTCCACTACACTTCTTCCATGGACTTGAGATCAGTCAGGATGCATCATGCATCAAACTGTCTTAGGCCAAGTATTCATGAGATCTCCTTGAGAGATTTCACATGACATACTACAAGTCTTCCATGACTCCTTTCCTCTCAGGAGTCACACTTGAGGATGGCGGGGACACTCTAGTGGTTGAAAGAACACTATATAGATAGCTAGTGGGGAGCTTGTTGGATCTCACACACTCCATACCAGAACTCTCCTATGTAGTCGTTGATTTTCCAAGTTCATGCAGGAGCCATATGAGATACATTGGAAGGATGAAAATAATATCCTTCGATACATATAGGGAACCATCACCTTTGGGATTCATTATGCAACAAAATCTACATCGGATCTCATCAGGTTCATTGATCCTGACTGGGTTAGTGATAACATTGACCGCAATTCCACATTTGGTTACTCAATCAGTCTTGGTTCCAGGCCTATATGTTGGTCGAGCAAGAAGCTAGTTGTTATTGCTCTATCTTTAGTCAAGGTAGAGTATAAAGGGGTAGTTAACATAACCATTCAAGATATTTGGCTACAACATTTTCTCACTAAGTTGGGAATTCAGTTTCATCGATCGATCATCATTTGGTGTGACAACCAAGGCACTCTAAAGTTTTGCAGAGATCTAGTTCAGAGGAAGTGGACGAAGCACATCGAGATCCACATGCACTACATATGGGACTTAGTACATGAGGGGATCATTGACTTGCAGTTTTTTCCTTCAGCAAAACAAACTATAGACATATTCACCAAGACTTTCACTAAGAACAAGTTCCATTATTTGCGAAGTCATCTTGGAGTAAAGGACACAATTTCCTAGAAACTACTAGTTCTTCTTTTTACATACATTGTATTTTGAGGGGGGGGGGGTGGTCCCATGAGGTTTTCCCTCCTTTCTCACTTTATTCTAGTGTATCTTTTGTATTTGGCTACCTAACATGGCCTCTTTGTCGGGACCCATTATAGTGATGTTTAGAGGGGGTGTTGGAGTTACTTCACACACACCTAGGATTTCTTTTTCCTACGATTTTTCCCATGTTTATTAGCCATTATTCAGTATCCTATATTTTAGGAAGAATATTCCTCTAGGGAGAATATTCTCTTCAGTTTTCACTTCATTTTTATCAGTTGAGTGGAGTCTAAATGCTACATTGGGATTTTCACCATGCACCATTGGGATCATCACCAACTAATGCATATTTTCCTTGGTAGAATCACCACTCTAGCGCATTACCCATGATTTTGTGATCTCCTCCTCGCTTCACTTTGTTTCAGTCAGTTAACTGAAGATTAATAGACTAGTTAACTCAACTAGGTGACAGTTCACTCCCGCAACTGCCCAAGAGACTAGAATATAAGGCAATTTACTCCCGTAATTGTTGGTGTGTTTCCAAATCACTCTAGAACACCACTATGGTGCATTGCATTCTCCTCCAATGCACATTGGTTGAGTTATATAGATTATATCATGTGTAAATTATCATTCATTCATTTGGTTAATGAAAATTATTCCATTCTTTCTCTCTTACTTCTTCTTTCTCAATTTATCTCTGCAAATGTGTGTGTTATTTTTCATCTAGATCTATTTTATGCAGGTTCAACACATTTACATCAGAATCATTAAGAAGCTATTGGAAAAAAACAAAGATCATGGGATTCCATGCTGAAGTTTTCTTTATGGGATGACAGGATCACCAATAAAAATTCAATTGGAACCTCTCCTTTCCAGTTGGTCTATGGGCCAGATTCCATCTTTCCAACCCAAATTGGTTTACCTATATTTAAATTCCTGCAAGAATATTTGGAAGAACCAAATGACATTCAAAGAAGGATTTTTCAAATCATTGAAGTTCAAAAGAGAAGAGAAATTCTAAATGAGAAATTTCAAGCTCATTAGAGCAACGTCAAGGCAGTATTTGATAAAAGGACTAAAAAATACAATTTTAAAACATGAGACCTTGTTCTGAGATGGGATGCCAGGAGGGAAGAGAAATAAAAACATGGTAAGTTCAATAATATGTGGTTTGGTCCATTTAAAACATCCAAAATTATGAACAACACCACCTTTGTCTTGCAAAATTTGGATGACGGTGAGATATTTGGAGGTCTAGTAAATGGACATTTTCTGAAGCATTATTTTACATGAAGACCCAGGATTGATTCACCTATACATATTTTTTTATTTTTGTGAGATTAAGTAGATCAAATAAATACTCCAAGCCTAATGGAGACACTCATATATAATTAGTTCTTTTCTTTTGATATTTCAGACTGCGGGATAAATGATCTGAAGTAAAACATGGATCAAAACAATTGATAACATAAAAGGGTGGATATTAAAAATGATAAAGTGGGAAAGGAAGGAATTGGTCTGCATGGTTCTTAAATTTTTATCACAAAACATTACCCCCATAAGGAGCCATTTTTAGTCTCTATACATACTACCACCTTTTACCCTTGATTTTTAGCCTATTCTATCAAAACTTGGTCATGTCTTCTTTTCAAAAACTTGTTCCCTCATAAGCCCATTTTTCTTGAGTTTCGTATATATTTCCTTATGTTGGTCATCTAGGGTGTGATTTATTTCCTTAGGTTTATTTTCATTTTCTTCTTGTAATATTGGATTGAATATTTGCATGATTTGGGTATGTCACATCGTAATTTTAGTCAAATTTTAATTTAAAAGGTGTATTTTTCCAAAGTTTAAAAAGTGGGCAAAGTCGCTACAAGAATGTTGTTATTCTTGTATCATCCAAAGGCATCATTGTTTTGAGCAGGTTTTGATTCCCAAGATCATGTTAGTTGTTACAAATTCATGTAGAAGATCATGCAACTTTGGTGACATTTAATCAACCCTTAGGGCACGTTGTAATAAACACTCATATGTACCTATTGATTTGATTCATCTGTCAGGCCATGATATCAAGTACTCAAGGTTATGAGTTAAATTTCACCATAACAAAATTGTGCCCTAACATTATTTGCAATGAAGGAAACCTTCTTCGTTGACTATCTGTGAAGGAATATCAAGAAACCTGATTGAGTTGAAGCCCTAGCATTTGCAGGTTGAAAGAGATTGAAGTTAGCGTGATGGCTCCCAAGAAAGGTGGTTAGGTTATCCGTTTAGAACCAGTAGGGGTCGAATTGTTGGAATCTTACCCCAAGATTATGCATAAATTCATTGATGGAGATTGGTTCGAGTTCTCTTGCACTTTCCAAGTGCATCATGGGGAAATTTTGATGTTATTTACAGAAAAAAATGATGGGTTTCAAATTCAAGTGGAAAATTTATTAATTCATATTACAAAGGATTCCATAGGAGAAACATGTCACTTTCCTATACAGGGTGAAATATGGTGGAAGAAAATTAAATTACCTACAAAATCGTGCAATTGATTTTTGGTATCACAACATAATGATCTAGATTGGATTCAAGTGTTGGGTTGTTATATTCTTTACAATGAAAGTCTAGTCAAGGTGAATCGACTGATGGTCGAAGTCAAGGTGGATCGACAGTAAGTCATAGGTCGAGGTGATTCAACCGGTTAAAGCTGAATTTGAAGGAAAAGTGATTTCAACATGGTAAAGGCATCGAAAACAAGTCAAAGAGGTAAACTAACAAGAGGTCGACAGGAGGACATGTGGTGACCGACTAAATTTTGAATGAAGGTCGACTGGTAATATGAATTGGAGTCGACTATAACAAAATCCCAATATTTGTAGCCAATTATATGCATGGATCTGTAACCATTTTTTGGTGGTAATTATTTTGGGTTTTTCTTTTTGAAAAGACTATAAAGAGGCATGTTGTGAGGCCATAAAGGCTAATGGGTAAATCGTAGGTTGTTGGTCATGTAGATGTAATTCAGATTGGCTACAGGGTTGTTCTTGTGCAGGAAAGAGGGTATGATGTCGATTGTGTCTTAGGTGTGGACTGAGGTTAGACTTGTAACACTTTATTCATATTGAATAAGAAAAAAAAAAGCAGAATGCTCAAGGAATGATTGTTTTCCCGGTTTGGTTTTTTAGCATAAAATCTATGTGTACTGTGTGTTTTCTTTCTCATTTACTTTCTTGTTTAAGATAAATATTTCTTCCTCTCTTCTGCTAGGTTTAGTGTGGAAGTGTGTCTCATTTCCTAACATGTGGTATCGGAACTTGGATTAACAAACTTGGATCTAAGATAAACCCTAGTTTAAGTAAGAGTCATAAGTTAGAAATTGTGCTAAATATTGTGTAAAAGAATGAAGAGCAACTCGAGAATAGAGATAAAAAAAAATCAATGGCCAAAATTTTGAGATTTGGAAGTTTGAAATTGAACATATCCTTGTAGATCGAGAACAATGAACAACATTTTGTCCTGGTACCATGTCGACAGGTATGTCAACGGAAGAATGGGAGAAACTCAAGAGAAGAGAAAGGAGTATGATTCGAATTTATCTTGCAGATTCGGTACTGTTGAATGTCTCAGGTGAAGATTCAACAAGTCAAAATATTTGGTAAATAAATTATTTTTTAGAAAGAAGCTATATATTTTGAGAATGAGTGATGGAATTTCAGTGACCAAGCATTTAAATGTGTTTTAATCAAGTTATCGTCTATGGATATTAAAATAACTGAGGAGGAGAATTGTATAATCCTATTATGTTCTTTTCCGGACTCTTGGGATAACTTAGTCATGGCTATAGTGAGTAATACAACCACAGTAGCACTAGAATATGTGGCTTCTTCTCTGTTGTCAAAAGAAATGAGAAGAAATAACATGGAAGGATCGACCAAAGATGATTTAATGGTGAGAGGTCGACCAGTTGAAAGAGATAAAGGAAAATTCTCTGGTAGAAAATCTAAGTCGAAGGGTAGATCTGAACCCCTAGTTCAGTCAACAAGGAGATGCCAAAAATGCGGTAAAGATGAGCATTACAAAAAGGACTGTAAGTTGAGGGCGATGGAAGTCAGTACGGGATGTGACGAGAAGTAGTCGACCGAGAGAAATATGACCCCAGATAAGGGAGGTGATGTGTGTTGAGGAAAAGATATGAAATTATCTTACTCAAGCATTTTCGGATCTTGCTTGGCTAAGGCAAGATAGTTGTTGGCCCTCGACCAAGTTTTGAGGAAACCTTGGTCAGATTTGGACCACTTTTGGACTTCGATAGGCTGGTCGAAGATGGAGCGCCCAAGCGGAGATGAGATCATGGATCTCACTTATTTTGCGGGCTATGTGGACCCAGCAAGGGGTTCCCTAGGGGTTTTGTAATAGGTTTTGGGATGTCATCCCATGGGTTTACCCATGATTAGGCCTTATTGTAAGGGATTGTAAAAGTATAAATAAGCAAGAATGTATCGTATAAGAGTAGTGGATAGTAGTAGTAGCTAAGTGCAAGTAGTTCTGAGTTGATTTGTGCAACAGAATGTGTATGTAAGTATTTTTGCTCGATAGAGAAGTTGGCTTTGTTCCTTGACCTATTTTTGGGAAGGAGGATATGTTTCTCAGTGCGCAGATCTCATGTCTGGTGTGAAGCTTGTATCTGTGGCTTAGTGCACAAGAGAAACTAAATGTAAGATATTGAAGAATAATAAAAAAGACGAAGTGGTTGGTGGATGTAGCTCCATATTGGGGTGAACCCATATATCTTGTGTCTTTGTCTTGCTTTTTGCTTTGTTAGTTATGTTATGAATCTACTATGTGCCTTGAATGTTATGTATGATAGATAGATTTGTTTTTGCTTAGTGATTTTCTTATGTTAAGGATAAATGAATGTTAGATCTAACCCAGTGCTATGTGTTAAGTGGTTGAAGTTATTAATCTTTATTGTTACTGCGCCAATCTATGTTTATTTTTATTGTGCCAATCTATCTTCTGGTTTGTTCTGCAATGTTATTAAAACTAATAGACTAATGCATATCACCTTAAAGTGTTTCTAGAATTCTCTACAAAGTGTTGTTATCATAGATTTGTGTCCCAACTTGATTACAGACACCTACATCCTGTAACCTCTTTATTTCATTCCAAGAACATAGATGAGACAGAATAACAATCACTTTATTTCATTCCAAGAAATCAAAAGAATTGTTCTCTTTACAAAATCCCTGTGAGGGACATGGACCAAGGTGAAACTTAGATATCCTCGATGAAAATCATACAAAAGGACTCTGACAAGAAGTAAAAACTGAACTTTAAAATATGGATCAACTTGCCACAAACTGCTACCCACTTGAATTTGCACAATATCCTTTATCAGACATGAAATTTAATTCATAAATAGAAAAGTCTACACAGCCTATCAAAGATAGATTAACACCTCTGAAAACAAACATTTGAATGGTATGATTCAGCTTTGAACCTTGATGTCTACAATAGGACCTTGTTGTCATAAAAAATAATTAGGCCTTTGATGAATTGAAGAATGAATGAAAACTGAACTATCTCAATAAAACTTAAGAGAAAACCTTAGTATGTTTTCTCCTTCTATTCCCCCTTGTTCTTCCTTCTCATTTGGCTTTTATGCATTCCAAATTAGTTGAAGTAGTTCAACTACTTCGTTTAGTTAAGTTAACTAAAACTCAACTAACTTTTAGTTTAGGGAAATAATTAATAATAATAATAATAATAAAGTTATATTAATAAATAATAACTAGTAGGTGGGACCCCTTATGACTCCCTTTAATTTCTTAACAAAAATAAACATACTAGACAATAAATCAAACACATCCTCCTTTTGGCTCCCATAATCATTTTCATAATCTGAAAATTAAATATCAATGATATTTCAAATCATATAAAAACATATAATATCCAAAATATCCCAAAATAATATGTTGTCCAAAATCTTCAATAGTCCACTGTCCTCAATAAAACAATAATAAAGTATAATAAAAAACCATATTTTCCACTTTGAGAGGTAATGTTTCCTTTGTTGTTGCTATCCCCTTTTGACTTCCTTGAATTATCCTTAGGTTGTGTATAACCTCGAGGCTTGATCTCACTGATGACATGAGAACAATCATATTTCAAGTGCATGCGGGATGAAACAAATTTCGATGAATCACTTGAAGGAGAAGAGGGGGCAGCATTAGCATTTCCTTTATCATGCATATCGTGGGCTTAAGTTTTGAGTCTTTTGCTTGCATGGGAGGACTGTACAAGTGAGTGTGCAGGGGAAATATGGACATTTGGGTTAACAGGTGGAGGAGGAGAAGGTAGAGACAAATTTGGCCAATCAAGATGGTGGGAGACTGATGGGTGAACAATTTCCCGCCATCTATCGTTCTCGGGAACATCAATTTGCAATGAAACATGAGGGGGAACAGGGATACTAGGGAAATGTTGGGGCTCGGAAGGAGGCCTCTCCGGTCTAGGTTGAACTACCCCTTGTCCAATCCAACTAAAAAATATATCTTGGAAGAGAGGGTTTAACTCTTGAGGATCTGCATCGAAATGTATTGAGAATCTGGGCCATCTAGGCCCTCTATTCCAATTTCCTCTGCCCCTATTATTTCTACCGTTATTTCCTCTCCTGAAGAAGCTCATCATGTATGCATTAATTATTAGCAAATAGCTTCTTAAACAAACCACACATGACATTCTCTTACTATGAAACAAAGTTTGGCTCAACAATTACATCAGACCCATGCAATCCAATCCACAAATTTCATTTAATAATTGTCAATGAGCAAGGGGTGAATTAGGGTTCAGGGATATCTGAGGGGATTGTATCAAGAAAAAAAGTGAGAAAACGAAATGGATTAAGAACATGATTACTTCTCAACAATTCATTAAACAATTAACTATGCAACAATAACTAAAACATATCAGTTGTCTTCTATCTTTGTGTTATTTCTTAATCGTTGTAATACAAAGCTTTAATTTAATTTTAATGAACATTGCATGCAAAATGAATCTGGGATCGTGAGGGGATTTGTATTGAGTGAAAAAGTGAGAAAATGACAGGGAATTAGATGGATATTGTTCATAAAATAAATTAAATAAATCAACTATCATAACTTTGTTCAAATTTAATTCAAAAAGCATCCACTTCCAAGACCAAAACATTCATCGTTCCTCAATTGTATACAAAACTTCTTGTTGTCTCAATAATTAAATTTCCTAGAATTCCTTTATCTATAATAGTCTGTGCATTTATAACTTATGAAAACATTTCCCATTCAACAGTATTGTATATACTAACATTGATCTCTTCTTTTTTAAAATAATCAAAACATGCACAACAATTCTTGGTATATTATGCTCAACATTCTTCCCTGATAATCAATAATACACCATGATAAACAATCAACAATCATTTTTCTTTAATCAACAATCGGGCCCAATCTAGTATACATGGTTTCCTTTAAAACAAACATGGATAGACTTAAAAGAATTCCCAATCATGCACATGTATTAAATCATCAACACAATCTTGAATCGACAATAACAGTCAACCAAACATAACCCCGAGCTTGATATATGTGTGTATTATCATATATAAACTTCTTTTTAAACAATATGATAGTCTGCACGATGATTCCAATATAACCATATCATGTATGAAGCGAACAAAACTAGATTGACGCACATGAATCTTTGTTTACCTTGTCAGAAACCAATCGGGCTTGGTAAAACTCACACAAGTTTCTTCTTATGAAATCAAGACCACGCTGGATAAAACACAGTGATCGAAACCTTAAAGGAATAGAAAGGTAGCTCTTGATTGTATGCAACCACTCATTTCCATTCCTATTTGTTCAAACAAATTCATCACAGAAGGACCATAAAGAGACTCGACCAAGAGGATAGGTTCATAAACGAGAGAGCACATGTCCTTAAAATTCCATAACCATTAAACTGATAACCCAATACTTTACAAACCCCTAGAAGGTTCCCAAGGAGAACAAAGGCAACCAGATTCCAAGTCGGGCTCTTTAAAAATTAAATCCAGAGAGGCAACGAAACTTGCTTTCCCTTTTAAAACACAGAGAGATAGTGGTATTCGAAATCCTCATATCCATTTGCCATCAATTAATCAACCACAGAACACACCGTAATCTTGAAACAGAGAGCCACTCTCTTCTAAAAATACAGTCTTTCATTTTATACTTTTGAGCCTTCGACATAATCATAAGTGAACGCCCAAGGAGAAAAAAAAAACAATTCGAGTAAAACAACCCAGTTTACACACATGTGCCACTAACAGTTTATTACAAAGAGGAACAAGGGTTAACTTAAATAGTGGAGGGTATTCAAATACAGCGATATGATGTCTCTTTCCAATCACTTGGGAGGTTGATAAATTTTTACAGCAAAAATAGTGGGACTTTAGAACACATAGTCATCATAATAGAAGAAACGAGAGGAGTGGTGTGTGGAAGCTCTTTGTATCTTCCTATCCATTAAATACACAGTATTAACATTCGGGACCAACCAAGACTGGGTTTTTGGAAAGCTTCCAACGACAAGACAGTAAGAAGTGACCATCAACAAGCTCAGGGTTTAAAAAAAGAACACACCAACTGTCGACAGTTGCTTTGCAACTGGATGAGGATTACCACAACAACCAAAAGGGAAACGAGTTGATAGACACTGATACACTGAACTATGAATAAAAACTCTCAAACATCAAAATCAAAGCCTTATTGCACCACTATCATTCTTATTTCACAGAGACCCATCATAAAATCCACATTGACCGAGAAAACAACCAATGCACAACCTTTATAAGGCCATAACCCATATATACACACAGTCAAAAAAAATCAATAAAACATAGAATCCATGCATCATCGAGACATCATTTGGTTCATAAAACAGAGAGTCCATCATGGATGGAAATTTCAGAGCCATACCTATGAGCAAACCGTTTCAATTGTGAACCGGTCGAGTTTTCCCTTACCAATCCTAGAAACGCAGAGCTTCACAACCAATAGAGAAACAATGTAAAAATACTAGGGTGACAGGCAATAGGGAAGGTTTGGAGCGACATGTACTAAATGGTCACTTCCTCACCTGGCCCCATTCAATTCCATGTATGAGACAACCCAATAAACATAAAATACACCATTAAATCAACCATATAACCAATGCATAATCAATGCCAAGCCATCATAAGATATGATACCATATATGTTGCATAATGCGCCACTCGAGATATCTCATATCTCTACGTTAACCTTTTCCATAACTCTACATAATAATCACATCAATATTGTTATATGTTCCTCCATTTGAATTTAATAAAATTTGCATAGTCCTTTAACCAAACAAGTAGCATAATAGTTAGGACTAACACTTGTACCCATTAATTCTTTCATTCAAAGTTTGCATGTAGCCTTTTATCATAACTCAAGGATTAATATATAGTTTATTTCCTTTTGTTTGAACTCTAGAACTTTTTCATAGTTTTTTTCTTTGTTTTGATCATGCTTTAGAACTTTTCCATTTAATTATCCCTTGCATATATGTGGATACGTAATCAATATACGAATTAGTGACAAGGTTATAACATAGCACCTGTAACAATCTGATCCTCATAACCATGGAAATTCTTCAGTGTCGCAAGTAATTACCAACACCATTCAACAATAATGCATTAACCACTCATTATCATGCCAAATGAAACCAAGACTGCATCATAAAAAATGTAGGACTATGTAGGAAACATCATAATAGCAGCAAAATATGTGTGATATGTATATCCTTGCGCCTCTAGTCTACAAGGGGGTCCCACCTACTAGTATTATATTATTATCATAATTAAATAATAGCGCTTTAGCAATCCTTTGTGGGTGGAATTCATTGTTGCGATTTTAATCATCAACAAACTGGTAAATCCACAAGGAAATATATTTCTAACAGATTAAGAACTTAGAATGTCTAGTTTCGTAGACCAGTAACATCATATCAAGAATATATACATCAATATGATTATGCAACAGGGGGAAGTGAGCGGATTTAAGGGAAAAATGACTCAGAATTTGGGAATAACTCATGGAAAGTGTTAAGTATGAGCGGGTTTATCCTTGTAAGCATAATCATTCAATTAATCATAGTAAAGTGTTCTTGACTTTAAGGAGAAATTTTTTTTGATATGTTCTTTTGAATCTTGAAATGAATGGAAGAAAAGGAAGGCAGAAGAGGGATAAAACCAACTATATTCTAAAACAACGGTTGAAGTAGATAACAATTTCAATGATGCTTCCAAGGGGAACATCATGACATATGTGTAACTTGATTGTTATCAATTAACAATACTTTGTAGAATGGTGTCGTTTTGGAAAAATTGATCCAACATTTTATTTTGACAAGAAATGAACTCAAAAAGAAACAAAAGGCAAGAAATGTCATAGTAGAAATGAAAAAGAAGAATTAAAAAAAAAAAAATGAAATGATAGAAATGTAAAACATAAATGTAAAATTGAAGCAATTAAAACTACTGTAATATAGAAAAACATTCCATATAGCATTAAGCGTTTTCAAGTTGGTTTCATGTAATGTTTTAAGTGGGACCCATTAGTGCTATAGGAAAACAATTGCTCGTGTAATTCCTTTAGGATGTAAGAATTTGTGCCCAGGAAAAAAGTGATCTTAAAATGACCCATCCATAATTTTTGGAACTTTGAATTCCTTCCTCTATCGGCATGAACTGAATCCCATAGCAGTACCTTCTCATTGACTTTAAATTTGGCAGCCTTGACACTTTTGTTGAAATATATTTTAACATTCTGTTGTCTTCTCTTATATTATCCAAGGCAAACGTCCTTTGCTCCTCTAAAGCCAAAAGTGCATCCATTCTTTGAGAAACATCAGAAGAATGTAATTCCTCGATCTGTAGCATTAACCTTAGAGAGTAAAGTTCCAGCTTGGTAGGAAGAATGGCTTCTTGACCATAAACAAGATGGAAAGGAGTGCAACCAGTGCTCACCTTGGTGGTAGTGCGATATTCCCAAAGGGAATAATTGAGGAGAGTGTGCCATTGATGAGGCTTATCTTCAATGAGCCTCTTGATAATTCCAACCAGATTCTTGTTGGTAGACTCAACCTGCCCATTACCTTGGGGATAATAAGATGACGAGGTAAAATGTTTAACCCCCAACTTAACTAAAAACTAGGTCATATTAGAAGAAATAAAGGCAGGACCATTATCTGTAATGATTTCTAAAAGAAGTCCAAATCTGGAAAAAATATTAGTTTCAAGAAAATAAATCACCTGCTCATCTTGCAAATGTTTAAGCGGGAAAAATTCAATCCATTTTGTAAAATAGTATGTAGTTGTCAAGATAAAGACTTGTCCTGCTAAGATGGACGATTAATACAACCAATAAAATCCAAACCCCATTTTGAAAAAGGAAATTAGGGAGGAGAGGTTGTAGAGGCATAGCAGAAAGACGTTCTTTCCCAGCAAATTTCTGGCACTTCTCACAAGATCTCGAAAAATTATAGGAATCAAGAAAGATTGAAGGCCAATAGTACCCTTTCCTAGTAATATTAAAAGCAGTGGTTATAGAAGAAAAGTGACCTCCTATATGAATAACAAAATTTGAAGAACCATGAGTTTCTTGCAACAATTTGTGTGCTTCCTCAATTTTCACACAACGAAGCAACATACCATCGGCAGATATTCTCAACAAGAAGTCTCCTATAATGACGTTTTTAGCACTAGGAGTCATATTTAGATTGCACACAAGGAAAGCCCAGTACCCATCAGGTTATGTGTGAAATGTAAGAGTGTTTAAAGGGTCAAATGGAAAAAGACTCAAAATGATAATGTCCCAACTCAGAAAACAGGGCTAGCATGCACCAGCAATCAAGGTCTTGTCTAACTTCAATCAGTAGTTTGGGAGTAAGTATGAATAGAGGGAAGACTTGAATGAGAGGAATGTAAGGGCTATTGTAAACATCAGGTGTACAAAGGCCTAATGAATAAAGTTTCTTAACACAAGATATTCTTGAACATAGAAACTAAGGAAGCTAAATAAACATCATGATAATACAATGATCAAACATTCACCATAACATCACCACAATCATTCATGTGAATCATTCAAGGCATGAACATTTAGCATCAGAAGCAAATAAGATTAAAAAGAAGTTGATTTCTATTAGCCAAAAATTCTTAAGTCTAGTACATAGCTATATCACAGTCACTTCATCAAAATATAATAGTCTAAGGGAGATTTTCTCAACCATCCCAGCCTACTACAGCAATTGATCTATCTATTTATAAAAAAAGGGAGGCAACAGCTGGAGGTATGAGATGGCCTCCTTCCCTTGAAAATATCTAAACATTTATTTGATCTAACAACTTATTTAACAACCTATGTTATAAAGCAGGAAAATGTTGGTGACTAATCCAACCAAGATTCAAACTGACTTGATTCTCTTTTGTTGCGCATCTCATGTTTTTCCATGTGTATTTTAGGAGCATGTGGTTATCTTCATGATGCAAGCTATTGTTTCTACAATCTTCTCCATCATCAGCTATCCAAAAATTTGTTAGCTTATCCCTCCTAAATCCCTGATGTATGTTGGTAGCTTCTTTAGGTAGCAGTCTGAGTAGCATATTTCACAACAGGGCAAGAAGAAAAGGTAGTGCATTTAGGTAGCGACATTGTGCTGCATATGTGTGCCAACCTTTGTTCTTTGTGAAATATTAGGTAGCGCATTTATGTAGCTCCATTGTGTTGCGCCTGTGTGCCAACCTTTGTTCTCTGTGAAATATTAGGTAGTGCCTTTATGTAGCACCATTGTGTTGTGCCTGTGTGCAGGTTTATTCTCTGCCAGATATTAGGTAGCACCTGTAGGTAGCACCACTTATGATGTGTCTATGTACATTTTTAGTTAGCACTATTAAAAAACACAATTCCTCCAATATTGAGCATGTGTAGAGAAAATAGTGGCCTTGCATAATGTCAAAAACCATTATATTTAGGTGACTTGGCACTACTGTAGGTAGTGCACTTTACGACTGAGGGAGTTAGCACTTCACAAAAGGCCAAAACTCTGATAGTTAAATGCTTAGAAGCCTGTATAGATGGCAGAGGTAATATTTGAAAAGTAGTTTACCCTCTCAAAAAGGAAACATCCCCAAAAATGGGGTCACCTTTCATCAACTATTTTGTTATCTTGAAACTTAACCTCACACTCTTTCTGGTAGAAGGAAGATCTTCATTTGGCACAATAGGATTCTTCTTCTTAACAATGACTAGGTTTTTCAGTGGGGTTGTGCTCTACTTGATTTGTTTATGTCTCTGCCTTGAGTTTCCTATTCTGAGATTGAAAACCTCTATTCTTCCTATAAAGGTTATGGAGCTGCCTGTGAAGAGGTTGGGCCTTTTGTGCTGCAAACCTTTCCAAGTCAAGGGTATGGCAGTAGCCATCCATGAGCTCTTTCATTTTCACCCTATCATGCATGGCCTCTATTTTCAACTGAGCCACCTCTTTTCTTGTGTCTCTAAGTTGCTTGATAAGTCTTTTGAAGGTCTGACGGTCAGGAGGAGCAGTGACATGCACAGTCTCAATAGGTTTTTTCTCAGTCTCCTCTTCCACCTGCATGGGAAGTGCCTTATCTACCTCATCAGGTTTCTTGGTGGCTTTTCTTTTACCCTTCTTCCTCTAAACGGAGGTTTCTTCTTTTCTTTCCACAGGCTTTTCAATGCCTTTACTCTTCTTCTTTTGCACAGGGATTTCTTCTTTTCTCTCCTTAGGATTTTCAATGCCTTTACTCTTCTTCCTTTGTACAGGGATTTCTGGTATGGATTGTTCTTCAAAAAATTCCCTAGGAATTGATGACCTTGTGAAAGGTCTTTTACCCTTGATTTTGACTATTGGAGGAGAAGAGGGGAAGAGTAGCTTCTTCCCTTTCTTGGATGTAGCTTTGGTAGAAGAAGGAACCTCTTCTAACCCTGGTGGAGGAGGTGCTGAAAAATCTCTTTGTGGGGAAGGACAAGCTTCCTCCTCAAGTCTTGTGACCTACTTTCTGACCTATGAAACTTGAATAGGGGCTCTACCCTTTCTCTTCCTACTGCTCCCTGCTTTAATAGAACTAGTGGGTGATAAAGGACTTGCATTCTGTGATTGAGGAGTTGATGCTAGATCCAACTTGAAATGAGAAATAACAACAAAATGCTCCCATGAAATCTCTTTCTTACCCAATTCCTTGGAGACTAGCATTCTGATCAATCTAGAGTGGAAAAGGCTAGAATCCACATCCTTAGATTTGGATTGTATCATGTTTGACATCTTACCTATGTTCCTTAACAAGTAATAGGGAATATCCATCTCAACCTTACCAGTAAAATGTAGCAAAAGCCTTATATGGTACTAGTGCAATGTGTTAAATCTCCCTTCACATGTAAAATATCTCTGGATGATCTTCAAAATTCTATCAAATCGTTCAATCAATTGACTCCTTGGCATACTTTTAGAAAAAACACTGGCCTATTGTTCAGTTTTAAAGAGATCTTTAGCATAGGCTAAACTCAAATCCATGGCTTTGAACCACTTTTCACCTATAATGGGGATTCATGTTGCAGCTGAGATAGAGTCTTCAGTGACCTCAAATTCCAAATCCCCAACCTTGGTTCTTTTGCCATCAAAATTTGATGAAAATTGTCTTATTACCTTCGGATGGCCTCTTTTCATATTTTGGCAGAAAGAAAGGCATCCCACTCTTTGAAATACCTATCTTGCCATGGGCTCTATATTAAAAATATGCATGTCCATAGGTTTTGTCCTAACCACTTTGCCTCCTTTGTGTGTCTTCTTTGTCCGAGGGGTCTCCATGGCTTAGAATGAGAGATTTTAAAGGCTTATGGGATATTAATAACTAGGACAACTTACAACCGAGCTTCAAATGTACAAGGCTGACCTTTTAAAACAGAATGGTACTGGTAAGCCAAGCTTGACTATGGGAATTACACCTTTATATTTGGACTGGTATTTGAGAGTGTAGTCAGTGAGGGAGTAATCCATAATTGTCCCTTTGCAACTGAGTAAAAATATTAACTCCAAAATGGAAGGAAGTAGGGGATACATAGAGGGGTTTAAGCAACGCCACTGGGTAGCGCGATGCATATGCAGAAGATAGGATATTTAGGTGCTTGCAACTTCAATGGATATGGAAGAAAGAAGTAATCAAACCTAGATATAGGAAATGGAGTTCATAGGTCTGAAAAAGAGAGGAGACAAGGCTATCATGCAAAGACGAGTCCCTTACAACTGTGTAAGCTCGATAAACCAAAACCTGAGCATAATTTTCTGGTGAAAACTAATATGCAGAGGAGGCAACATAGGATACATGTGGAGTAGACACCTATTAGAATGTTCAATGAAATATCAGGATGAATTTGAGAACATTTTGGCCTTCGAATCTACCTCAACATCAAATTTGGTCGCATCGTTGTTGCTTAGTCAAAACTGTGAGTTTGAGCAGCGTAGCATTCATGAATTTTTCAAATCAAAAACCATTATTAGGGCTCGTAAATGCAAGATCTTGGAGGTATCTTTAACTGACTCTTGGCACTGAAAACAAGGAACATGACATCAGTCATGCTAATCATAACTCATGGTTGAAATCATGATGAACAGGTAAGGCGCTACGGAACCGCCTGATGAGTGAGCAACGCTCCATTTTGAAAAATGATTGGATAGGTAAGAAAGGACAGCAAGGCATGCTCACGAGGTCATGAGTGAGGAGAATGGTGTGTCTCATCAGTCTAGTCATGGGAGGGGAGGGATCGATCCTAATGACACATCATGAGGGGGTCCAAAACTTTATGTCATAAACTAACAAGGGTTTAAGTCCAAAAAATCAATTTGAGGATCAAACATGAGCAATGACTCGAAAGTTTATTTATCTAAGGGGACCTAAAAAACATAACTTTAAAGGGATGAAAATTAAAAAATTAAAATATAAGTCTTAAAAAGGATTAAAACAAACTAAAAGACCCAAGGCAATTTAGTGTGATAACATTGGCTACACAGGGGATGGCATGCCCCCTGTAGGTTGCCAAGAATGAGTAGACTTAGTGCCTTATCCTAGGTCTATGGGGTCAGTTATTGAAACAAAAATAAAAATAAAATGATATTTACAATGACATGAAGAGCCACTCAAGGCTCAAGAAAAGTACTTTTTCAGGAAATGCCCGTTGACAGGGCCACCAAAAACCTCTTCATTCTCCATATTCTACAACTTGAAAGTGTTATTAGAGAATGCCTCATAGATTTTGAAAGGATCGATCCATAAAGCTTCAAATTTACTGTTATTTCCTTTATCTTGCCTCGGTGCATCCCACTTGAGCACCATATCACCCAATTGAAAATCCTATTTGTTCACTTTTTTGTCGAAAGCCTGCTTGATCTTTAGTTGATGGTCATATGCTTTGTCTACAAGCTACTTCCGAGTCTATTGTGATTCAACCAGCTGTTGAATCCTTTTGATCATATGATCAGGATCCCCTTGGTAATCTTGGAAGAATTTTTCCACAAGTAAGGCAAGATGAGAAGGAAAAATTGCTTCAACTCCACACACTAGCTGGAAAGGGGAAAGTCCCAAGGACCTTTTTACCATCACTCTGTCAACCCATAGAGCAAATTTGAGTTTTGAGTCCCATGCCTTTTTATTATCCTCTAACATCTTTTTAATGATCTTTATAATGCTTTTGTTTGAGGATTATGAAAGCATGTCTCCCTAAGGATAGTAAGGGGTAGAATGAATCAAAATGATCCTAAACTGTTCATAGAACTGAATCAATGGTTCAGCCTTGAAAGATGCAGCATTATCAGTGACGATTCTGTCAGGACACCCAAACCATGCCATAATGTCTTCAAGGAAACCAATGATCACTTTGTGGGAAGCATTCATTGTAGGAACAACTTCAATTCATTTAGTAAAGTAATATGTAGCAGTCAAGATCCATCTATGTTGACCACTAGAAGCAGGATGAATTTCCCCGATAAAATCCAGGCCCCACTGTTGGAAAGGTCCTGAAGTTGCCACATGCTTTAATGGAAAAGACTTAAGTTGTTGCTTTCTAGATAACTTCTGACACTTAGCACGGGCTCTAATCTTAGCAAAAACACCAGTGAACAAACTGGGCCAGAAGTACCCAGCCCTAAGGATCTTGTATGTCGTGGTTCTCCAATAATGATGCCCCCCACATAAACTTTCATGGAAATCAGACATAATCTTTTGGGCCTCTTGGGGGTCTAGAAATCTCAAAAGCACTCCTAGTGGATCCTTCCAATACAAAACTTGATCAACAAGGAAATATTTTATTGATTTGAGTTTTAAGGCTCTTACCTTGTTCCTTTCCATACCATTTGGAGGCTATAAATTTTGCAGGAAAAATATAATGTCCTTGTACCAGCTGCAATTTGTCAATGCAGAGATGCTTTGAGAACCTATATCAATTGTTTCAGCCTATTGATTTTCTGAACATGAGTGGATTAAATTCACCCCCAATGTTGAGCAATTTGATTCATCCAAGACCTTGGCTAAACCCTAGCCTTTAACTAGTTTGGTAGGCTTAATTTCCAAATCAAATTCAAGTAATTTAGCAATCCACTTGCTCAGGTTGAATAAGAATTTATTTAACATTAGTTGATGGGACATAAGCAATAAATATTGAATGCAGCACATAATCTCTACAGGACTTAAGAGCCTTAACCAATGCATAGGCTTGCTTATCCATGATGTCATATTTTAATTCAGCATCTATCAATGCCTTGCTGAAAAAGGCAATGGGATGCTCTAAGCCTTCAGCGTTCTTCTACAATAGGACTGCTTCTACTGTATCAAAAGAGGCAAAAGAAAAAATAAGAAAGTCCTTGGAGTAGTCTGGGCTGACAAGAACCGAGGCTTCAGTCAAGGATTTATTTATTTGATCAAAAGAATCAAGGGACTCAGCATTCCATTTGATTTCACTATCCTTCCTCAACATGGTTGTGATATACTTAACCAACTTAGCAAAATTTGACACAAACCTTCTTAAAATGTTAATTTTTCCCAAAAAAGATTGAACCTCCTTTTTGGATCTAGGAAGTGATAATGTTTGTATAGCTTCAACCCTGCTGGAATCAATCCCTACCCCTTTAGCTGACACGATATGCCCCAATAATTTTCCTTCTTTCATGGAAAACAGTGATTTTTTTAGATTCAAAGAGAGGCCAAATTTTCTGCATTTCAAGAAAACCTTTCTTAAGTGATCACAGTGTTATTTATTAGACTAAGAGTACATTGCTATGTCATATAAATAGATAAAAACAAACTTATCCTTCTCTCTGATAAATGCTATGTCCATAGCTCATTGAAAAGTTTCCCCTGCTTTCATCAAACCAAAGGGCATCTTGGCGTACATAAATGTACTCCAACGAGTGGTAAAGGTTGTCTTCTCCCTATCTTTTGGAAAAATAGAGACCTGATTGTATCCAGAAAATCCATGAACCATAGACATCATGGTTTCTCCTGTCACCTTTTGTAATATGTGCTCCATCTTGGGTAAAGGGTAATTATCCATTTTTTAGATTCTGTTCAGATTTTGGAAATCAACGCAAAGTCTGATTTATCCATTTTTTTTCTTACTGGGACCAAATTGGCCACCCATTCGGAATACCTCAAAGGAATGATAATTTTTGCATCTAAAATATTTTTAACCTCTTTCTCCATGACAGGAAACAACATAGGATTGATTTGCCTCGACTTTTTCCTGAAGGGTTTAGTGTTTTATTTTAATGGGATCTTGTGCTCTTTAATGCTTGTGTCATAAGTTCTGAGATATTCATAAGTCCAAGAGAATACATCAGCAAATTCCTTCAATAACTTAGTATATTCTTCCCTCTACTCTTCTGAAAGGTTGCTTGACAATTTGACATATTTCAGATTCTTTTCAGTTCCCACATTGCACTCTATTATATCAGCATCATCGGTGGATACCTTCCCTTTTACTGCCACATCATTCCCATCAAATAATCTTTCCAAAGGAACCAGTCCCTTTGGAATATGATTGCTAGGCAGTTTCACAATATGATGATTAGAAATTCTAATTAGGAAAACATCATCATGAGGAGTAATTTCTGAATCATGATCCTGATCAATGTGTAATGCAGAAAACTCATCAACAGTCTCGGGGAAATTTTTAAGCTCTAAATCATCTTCGAACACCTTCCAATATTTTACATTGTCTTGAATAGAAGGCATGTATTTGAATTCTACATCATACTTGATATTGGGTGGTATAGGAATTTTGAAGTTACTTGCTGATACAGCCAAAGAATCAACCATGGTATTCTCTTCTCTAGGAATAAATGATATGTTAAAAGCAAAGAAAAAACTGTCCACCAAGTCCCATACTTCATTTCTGTAAGATCTAAGCCTGGGGTGTTTTGTCTGATAAATATTTTTAATCTGATGGACCATTAATTTAGCATCCCAAAATACTGATAGTTCTTCTATCCCTGTGTCTTTGGCATCCCTCAACCCCAAGACAAGAGCCTCATACTTTGCCACATTATTAGTAGTCTCAAATTCTAGTTTATATGACAAAGATATAGTTTCTTGATTTGGTAAGACAAAGACCACCCCAGCACTAGCACCTTCCTTGGAAGAGGCTCCATCAAAGAACATCTTCCAGAAATAAGTGGTTAGAAAAGGCTCCTCAAAAAAGGTAATGGACTATTTTCTAATTTCTAGAGGAGCTTCAGGAGCATCAGTGAGTTGCAAAATGCTAGATCCCAGATCTGTATCAAAAGCAAAAATAGAGTGATTTGTTGGGTTTTCTTCATCACTAATGATGTAAGCCAATTGAGCTTCCCTATAAAGTCTTATATGCTCTCCCCAAAAAATGGGAATAGTAGCATAAGAGAGATCCATATGCAAGGTTCCCCCATCTGCTCTTATCTAGGATCTCAACAATAGAATGCCAAACTTGGGGGGAACATCAGCAACTACGATATCCATAAGTATAATCTTCATGGGCAACTGAAATAAGGTCACCACCATATCCTTAATGACTCCAAGACACTTCACTTTTCTGGAGTCAAAAGAATATAAGTCATGATAAGTCTTTGTGATTTCTAACCCAAGTTCATCCATAACAAATTTTGGCATAAGATTGTGGGATGCCCTTGAATGCATGATACAATTGTGTAGAACCTTATCAAGTATATTCAGTGAGGTATAGAAAGGTGGGGATGAATCATCCTTGTCTTCTATCAAAGGACCTAAAATCACTATTGGTTTTTCATCTTGCAGATTTATTGAATCAGTGGAATTTGGAGATGATTCAGGCTGTAGCGTTTTGGATAAATATTTTTTAAATTCCTCATTTTTTATCAATTCCAAAAAAGGTACGGGGATTTTTATTTTCTGGATCTCATTCTCAAAACTGAAGGAAGACGAAGATTTCAAAATTTTCTTTGGTTTTAGGAAAAGGATTTCTGATCAGAACTTATGGGCTTTGAGAGTCTTTTTCCTTACTGTTCACGGTCACAGCCTTGGCAGAATCTTCTTTTTGAGCAGGCTGATTAGGGGCATCAATTTTTTCTTCATTCTTCTTAGATCTCAGATTATATCTACTAGAATTTTCTTTTGCTTTCTCTCCCTTACTTAACTCATTAATTTGAATATCCATTAAATATTGTTCATAAGAGGATTGAGTCAAGTGTGGGGATGGGGATGTGTCTCCTAAGCAGTGAATCTCAGGATCAGATTCTACCTCCTCTTCTTCTTCATCAACAACCAAATTATTTTGCAAAGGAGCTTGTACCCTTTGATCATCTCTCTCTCTGTTTCTGGGATCTCTGGGAAAGATTTGAGGAGCATTATTTGGTCTCCTATAGTTACCTCTGTTATCAGTGTTTTGAGCATTTCTATATGTTTGTTTCCCTTTTGATTTTAGCTTTTCAATCTCAGTGCAAATATATTTTACTAATTTGATCAACTCATCTACTTGAGAATGGACACTAGAGGAATTAGAAGTTGAATATTCAACTCTGTTTTTTCTCCAATCCCTATCATATTTCCCCATGATCTTATCTGATGCCACTATATTGGATTCTACCTCTAAGGCAGCATCTTTCATATGAACTAAGGTGACCTCATTTCTCTCAATAGGAGGCAGAACTCGGGGTCAAATGCACTGGCATAAGTGATTTTTGTAGAGGTTTCAATGGGTTTTATCTCATCAGGGATCTTGTTGTAAATATTGTTAAATCTTTTAGAAAATTCGGAGACAGACTCTCCATATTTCCTTTTTAAGGATCTGAATTCGGTGATGTAATACAAAAATTCCTTTTGGTCCCCCCAATGTGTTAAGAAGGCTTCATCCAATGCTTCAATACCAGTAAAGGATCCAGTGGCCAGACCCCTAAACCACTTCCTAGCCTCACCAAAAAGGATTTGGACAAAAACCCTCATCCACACATCCTCATTTTCAATATTTTGTTTCTCTGCATAGATATAGAAAGCATCAAGATGTTCCTCAGTTGTTATATCTTCTTCTCCCATGAATTTGGGCATGTATTTCAAGTAGTCTCCAAGAGGGAGAGCATTCACTCGTTGAGGTAAGACTAGAGGAGTGTATCGTGTATCCATTATGGCATCCATCATATTTGCAGAGGGGTTAACAACTGCCATTTGATTTTAAACTACTGGTGAACAAGGAAGAGAAGGAGACTTAACTGTGTGAAAATTAGGAGAAGAATGAAAGTATGGAGTGGTTTCAGTTTTCAAAGTAGAGGGTTGAGTCTTGGAAGAAGATGGTAGGGTCTAAAAAGGGGATGAATTTTTCACTTCTTTGGCAGCAAAATTTTTAACAGAAAGAGGTGTAGCAAAGCCTAAAGTAGGGAAATATTCAAAACTATCAAGACTGAAACACTTTTCAATGTCAGGGTAAGAGAAAATGTCATTGTTTTCTTCTTTCAATTCAGTTTCAAAGGAAGAGTATTCAACAAGAAACTCTTCAAAATCAAGTTTCTTAGATACTTCAGCAAAAGGTAAAGAGAGATTACTTGATAAAACAGCCGAAGTATCAAGAGTGGAATCAGGCAACTGACCAAAATCACTTGTAGCAGCAGAAAATATTTTCAGAGAAGCTTTTCCCTTCTTGATTATTTTCTTTGTGTCAGCCTTATATGGAACCAAAGGTAGTTTTGGATTTGATCTTGTATGTCTGCATTTAAGTGCCAGAGCTGAAACAATGGAGTCGCTAGGTGCAGGCTGCAATCATCAAAATACTGAGTTCTAATGCACCTTTAGGACTAGTATATTGTGTCATTTAATTCCAGGGAAAAGTCTTCAAATCGTTCACCGGCAGCGGCGTCAAGAATTTTATCACTAGGAGTCACCTTTAGATTGCACAGAAGGAAATCCCAGTACCCATCATGTTATGTGTGAAATGTAAGAGTGTTTAAAGGGTCAAATGGAAAAAGACTCAAAATGATAATGTCCCAACTCAGAAAGCAGGGCTAGCATGCACCAACAATCAAGGTCTTGGCTAACTTCAATCAGTAGTTTGGGAGTAAGTATGAATAGAGGAAGACTTGAATGAGAGGAATGTAAGGGATATTGTAAACATCAGGTGTACAAAAGCCTAATGAAGAAATTTTCTTAACACAAGATATTCTTGAAGTCATAAACTAAGGAAGCTAAATAAACATCATGATAATATAATTATCAAACATCCACCATAACATCACCACAATCATTCATGCGAATCATTCAAGGCATGAACATTTAGCATCAAAAGAAAATAAGCTAAAAGAGAAGTTGATTTCTATTAGCCAAAAATTCTTAAGTCTAGTACATAGCTAGATCACAGTC
The DNA here is from genome assembly GCA_009831015.1 of Picea engelmannii. Classification (NCBI taxonomy): domain Eukaryota; kingdom Viridiplantae; phylum Streptophyta; class Pinopsida; order Pinales; family Pinaceae; genus Picea; species Picea engelmannii. The sequence continues at coordinate 1,208,458 of ML777400.1, read as the reverse complement.
ACTTCATCAAAATATAATAGTCTAAGGGAGCCTTGCTCAACCATCCCAACCTACTAAAGCAATTGATCTATATATTTATAACAAAAGGGATGCAATAGTTGGAGGTACAAGTCGGCCTCCTTCCCTTGAAAATCTCAAAACATTTATTTGATCTAACAACTTATTTAACAACCTACACTATAAAGAAGGAAAATGTTGGTGACTAATCCAACCAAGATTCAAACTTATTTGATTCTTTTTTGTTGCGCATCTCATGTTTTGCCATGTGTCTTTTAGGAGAATGTGGTTATCCTCATGATGTCAGCTGTTGTTTCTAGAATCTTCTCCATCGTCAGCTATCCAAAAAGTTGTTAGCTTAGCCCTCCTGAATCCTTCATGTCTATTGGTAGCTTCTTTCGGTAACAGTCTGAGTAGCATAATTCACAACTGGGCAAGTAGAAAAGGTAGCGCATTTAGCTAGTGCCATTGTGTTGCATATGTGTGCCAACCTTTGTTCTCTGTGAAATATTAGGTAGCGCCTTTACGTAGCACCACTGTGTTGCGCTTGTGTGCCAACCTTTGTTCTCTGTGAAATATTAGGTAGTGCCTTTACATAGTGCCAATGTGTTGTGCTTGTGTGCAAGTTTATTCTCTGCTAGATATTAGGTAGCGAATGTAGGTAGCGCCACTTATGTTGCGTTTGTGTACAGGTTTAGGTAGCACTTTCAAAAAATGCAGTGCCTCCAATATTGAGCATGTGTAGAGCAAATAGTGGCCTTGCATAATGTCAAAACCATTATATTTAGGTGACTTGGCAGTACTGTAGGTAGTGCACTTTATAACTGATGGAGTTAGCACTTCACAAAAGCCCAAAAATATGATAGTTGAACTCTTAGAAGCTTGTATAGATGGCATAGGTAATATTTGAAAAGAATTTTACCCTCTCAAAAAGAAAATATCCTCAAAAATGGGGCTCACCTTTCATCAACTATTTTGTTACCTTGACACTTTACCTCACACTCTTTCTAGTAGGAGGATCTTCATTTGGCACAGCAAGCTTCTTCTTCTTAACAATGACTGGATTTTTTAGTGGGGCTATGCTCTCCTTGACTGTTGATGTCTCTTTCTCAATGGCATCTTCAACCAATACCTGCAAGTTTCTTTGAGCTACTTCATCTTGAAAATGTTGCAACTCTGCCTTGAGTTTCCTGTTCTGAGATTGAAAACCTCTATTCTATCTATAAAGGTTTTGTATCTGCCTGTGAAGGGGCTAGGCCTTTCATGCTACAAACCTTGCCAAGTCAAGGGTATGGCTATAGCCATCCATGAGCTCTTTAATTTTCACCCTATTAGACATGGCCTCTGTTTTCAACTAAGCCACCTCTTTTCTTGCGTCTCTAAGTTGCATGATAAGTATTTTGAAGGTATGATTGTCAGGAGGAGCAGTGGCATGCATAGTCTCAATAGGTTTTTTCTCAGTCTCCTCTTCCACCTGCATGGGAAGTGCCTTATATACCTCATCAAGTTTCTTGGTGGATTTGATTTTACCCTTCTTCCTCTACACAGGGATTTCTTCTTTTCATTCCACAGGCTTTTCAATGCCTTTACTCTTCTTCTTTTTCACAAGGATTTATTCTTTTCTCTCCTCATTCTTTTCAATGCCTTTACTCTTCTTCCTTTGCATAGGGATTTCTGGTATGGATTGTTATTCAACAACTTCCCTAGGAATTGATGACCTTGTGAAAGGTCTTTTACCCTTGATTTTGACTGCTAGAGGAGAAGACGGGAAGAGTAGATTCTTCCCTTTCTTGGATGTAGATTTGGTAGAAGAAGGAACCTCTTCTAACCCTGGTGGAGGAGGTGGTGAAAAATATCTTTGTGGGGAAGGACAAGCTTCCTCCTCAACTCCTGTGACCTACTTGTTGACCTCTAAAACTTGAACAGGGGCTCTGCCCTTTCTCCTCCTACTGCTCCTTTCTTTAATAGCACTGGTGGGTGATAAAGGACTTGCATTCTGTGATTTAGGAGTTGGTTCTAGATCCAACTTGAAATGAGAAGTAACAACAAAATTCTCCCATGAAATCTCTTTCTTACACAATTCCTCAGAGACTAGCATTCTGATCAATCCAGAGTGGAAGAGGCTAGAATCCACATCCTTAGATTTGGATTCTATCATGTCTAACATCTTACCTATGCTCCTTAACAAGTAATAGGGAATATTCATCTCAACCTTACCAGTAAAATGTAGCAAAAGCCTTATATGGTACTAGTACAATGTGTTAAATCTCCCTTCACATGTAAAATATCTCTAGATGATCTTCAAAATTCTATCAAAATGTTCAATCAATTGACTCCTTGGCATACTTTTAGACAAATCACTGGCCTAATGTTCAGGTTTAAAGATATCTTTAGCATAGGCTGAACTCAAATCCATGGCTTTGAACCACTTGTCACCTGTAATGGGGATTCCTGTTGCAGCTGAGATAGAGGCTTCAGTCACCTCAAATTACAAATCCCCAACTTTGGTTCTTCTTCCATCAAAATGTGATGCAAATTGTCTTGTTACCTTTGGATGGCCTCTCTGCATATTCTGGTAGAAATAAAGGCATCCCACTCTTTGAAATACCTCTCTTGTCATGGGCTCTATATTAAAAATATGCATGTCCACAGGTTCTGTCCTAACCACTTTGCCTCCTTTGTGTGTCTTCTTTGTCTAAGGGGTATCCATGGCTTAGAATGAGAGATTTTAAAGGCTTTTGGGATATTGGTAACTAGGAATACTTACAATCGGCCTTCAAATGTACAAGGCTGGCCTTTTAAAACAGATTGGTGTTGGTAAGCCAAGATTGACTATGGGAATTACACCTTTATATTTGGACTAGTATTTGAGAGTGTAGACAGTGAGGGAGTAATATGTAACTGGCCCTTTTCAACTGAGTAAAATTCTTAACTCTGAAATGGAAGGAAGCAAGGGATACATAGAGGGGTTTAAGCAGTTCCCTTGGGTAGCGCGATGCGTATGTAGAGGATAGGCTATTTAGGTGCTTGCAAATTCAATGGATATGGAAGACAAAAGTAATTAGACCTAGATATAGGCAATGGATTTCATAGGTCTGAAAAAGAGAGGAGACAAGGCTATCATGCAAAGGCGAGTCCCTTACAACTGTGCAAGCTCGATAAACCAAAACTTGAGTGCAATTTTCTTGTGAAAAATAATATGCAGAGGAGGAAACATGGGATACCTATGGAGTAGACACTTGTTGGAATGTTCGATGAAATCTCAGGATGAAGTTGAGAACATTTCAGCCCTAGAATCTACCTTGGCATCAAATTTGGTCGCATTGTTTTTGCTTGGTCATAACTGTGAGTTTGAGCAATGCAGCATTCATGAATATTTCAAATCAAAAACCATTATCAGGACTCGTAAATGCAATATCTTGGAGGTATATTTAATTGACTCTTGGTACTGGAAAAAAAAAGGAACATGACATCAGTCGTGGTAATCATAACTCGTGGTGGAAATCATGATGAACGAGTAAGGAGCTATGGAACCGCCTGATGAGTGAGCAGCGCTCCAGTTTGAAAAATGATTGGGCAGATAAGCAAGGATAGCAAGGCATGCTCATGAGGTCATGAGTGAGGAGAATGGTGTGTCTCATCAGTCTAGTCATGGGAGGGGAGGGATCGATCCTAATGACACATCATGAAGGGGTCCAAAACTTTAAGTCATAAACTAACAAGGGTTTAAATCCAAAAAATCAATTTGAGGATCAAACATGAGCTATGAATCAAAAGTTTATTTATCTAAGGGGACCCAAAAAACATAACTTTAAAGGGATGAAAATTAAAAAATTAAAATCTAAGGCTTAAAAAGGATTAAAACAAACTAAAAGACCCAAGGAAATTTAGTGTGATAACAGATGTATCTAGCAAATTCGAGGCAGAGCCTTCTTCTTTGATGAGTGTATAAGTTATCTAGACATCTTTGATTTTTCAAGTAGTAAACCAAATCTTTATACCAAGGATGTTTATACACGGGAAGGATTTGATTGTCAATGTAAAACAATGTTGATTTGATTTCAGCATGTTGAGCTAAGTGAAGGGATAAGTCAAGTCCCTTAATAGTTTTAGAAGTCATGATGGTTAGATCATGCTCCTGAATCTTGGAAAGACAATGTGCAAGATTTCCTGAAAGATAAGTCTATGCGAGTAAAAACTTGACAGTAGGTAAAGGGAATTTTACCAACGTATGCTTACCTAAGATGAAGTGGCGAAATTTTTCAACAGCTTTAACAAAAGTGAAAGCATGTTTTTCAATAAAAGAATATTTAAATTAATCATATGACAAGCTTTGACACATGTAACTTTTTTCATTACTGTTGCACCTCTTTCGTCACCTTAGTGAGCAAAATAGAGGTGCTTGCAAGCTCAGTTGGGTTTGCTGAGCAGGACAGCTGCAAGGAAAAGGGTTAGGAAAAGAAATATAAAACAACAACTAAGAAATAAACTAAGAAATAAAACAACAACTAAATTTATAAACATAGGGACATAAGGACAAAGGAAACAATTAGACCCATGTCACCAATGATAAGGCTGATATTAGTGAAAGAAAACACCCAGAAGCAAGGGGACTATGAGTCCCTTCTTCCTCCAAGGGAGGGGTCTTGGACCCCCATAAGTAAGCTCTTCTTACAACTTTGAAAATGAAAATGAAAATGGTGAAACAATTCTTTGTTAATCCACTCAAGGGGTGAGATGGATTGCCCCAAAGCAATGATGCAAGTATACTCTTGGCAAGGATAGAAGAGTCCTCAAGAGAATAGTGGCAGCATAACTTTACTATGAAATTCCTTGAAAAATGAAGTGTATCCATGGACTTTTTATAGCATTCCTTTGAGCTATTGTTCAACTAATTTGTAGTGTGTAAAGAGGCTAATTAGGGCATTTCTAGGTCTTTGACCAGCCATCCAGTCGAATCCAGTCCATATTTGAGTGTCAAATCAGCTTGGAAGCTTAACCAGAAGTGGGTGAGAGGCCGACCACTCTCATAAATGCGTCATTTCTCAGGTGCGCGGCTTTTTGCGACAACAGTCGCGCATCGTGTGCATGTGCGTGAATTGTGTGTTTCTGTTGCGCGCATGTGCACGCGCGCCCAGTGTCTTCATAGCACCCTTCAATTTTTCACTATTTTGTATAGTTTTTTACCCTTTATGAATGATTTTTTGTTAAATTAGATCCATGGATGACTTCATAAATGTTTGACGATGCTGAATTCTTGTAACCATTTGCGGACGAAATTTCAGTGATAACAGATGCCCCCTGATGGATGAGGTTAGGAGCATACGTATAGCCAAAATCCATCAATGTTTCTTCTACTAAGAGTGTTGTTGTAAGAGAGAGAAATAGTGGGATCGTTCAGAGTGATCCATTGGAGGGAAGAAGGAACTGGTAGAACCCAACCTTCCATGAGGTGTGTAAAAAAACAAACTGTGTATAAACGAGGTGGGCATGCCCCATGCTCGTGTCATGTAACTCAAAAAAGAGGAATGAAGTGTTGGTGTAGACAACTGCAGTGCCCTCGGGGGCAGTCATGATAAAGGCAGAAGACAATTATGTGGATGAACATACTCTGAATAGTAGGCAGTGATGGATGTAAGAAGTATAACGGATTCTGTGGGTATTAATAGCCCAGCCAAGTTTAGAGGTCTTCGACAAGTAAAAGAACTAACTACAATAGTCGCAAAGTAAGACCCACCGTAACATGAGAAAGTGTCGACGTCGAATGTTATGGGGGTCAATGACAGTAGGGAGAAATTGTGTTTCTCCCTATGTCATCTAAGATCTCTCATTGGATGGGTAATGAGAATCAAGATACTATCGCCCTTTTGGAAAACTGTGCTGATGTCGAAAAAAAAGGGGGACGCGACTCCCAGAAGCAAATGGCTTCGTGAAATATACTAGGTGAGGTTAGGAAGTGGAGGAGGTACATGGATGAAGTCAATATGTAGGAAGACTCAAGACTGCCCTTGGTTGGCGTATATTTTGAGATAAAAGTGGCCGCAACCATTCAACGAGGTCGAGTGTTAGGGGGACAACAAGACAGGGGATAAGTTGTGCCAGAGGTGGGACAAGGTGAACAAACTCAGAGGGTAGAGGGAAGTGGCATGTGGGGTACTCTGAAGATATGGACGATGTTGTCAAGGGTGGATGATAAGTAGTGCCCCAACCAAGGGTGGCATGGGTTGCGTTTGGCCAAAAAAGGAAGAAGGTCGCCAAAGGTGATGACAAAAAGGTAATGTAACCGATGAAAACAAAAGGATTTTGTAAAATAAATAAAGAATAATTTGGGATAAGTGTACAGATACAGAAACGGGTGCTCCAATGTGAGATGGTTGGCCTGGGTAGGGCACAATTTTCTCAGAGAACTGGTGGAGGGTGGGGGCCCCATGGGTGGGTTTTTGTATGAGGTAGGTGAAATGAAGGGAAATTTGCAGATGGGCAAATGGATTGTGGATGAAATGGAGGGTTCATGATACTGCAGAGGTGCAATCCAAAAATAGAATCGTGAAGAGATAATCTGGGAGTCTGTTGGGAAAGATAGAAAAATGAGGAGAAGGAGTATGTGGTTGATTCACGACATGATGTAAGACTATCAGGACTCCCATCCCTAAAGGGTTTTGAAAAAAACAACATGAGTGTCAAAAGCGCAAAAGGGTGCTATAAATGTGACAACTCATGTGGGTAAGAGTGCTACCGGGTGACAGTATTGAAGATGCAAATGGAGGTGTTGGTACTGCAGAGCCATAAATGGGGATCCTAGAGGTAAATGTCAGAGGGTGTGATTGGAAATGTAAGTGAGGTTCAGAGGGAATGAATACATGCCAGTGTTGAGTATATACCTGAAGGGGTTTTGTTGATGTATGATGACCAAGTACCTGCACACATGAAAACCAAATACCCGACATGAACAATATCTGAAGAGAATCGAATATATGAGCATGTATTTGATAATTTTGAATATGTGCATGCATACCTGGTCAGGGTATGAAAAAATGGCACCCCGGGGGCTTAGGATGAAAAGAGGCCCGGGGACTGGCGTAATGTAGATGACAGGATGTTGATCCTGTGGCTGAAGACGGATCGAGAAATGGACGCCCGAAGCTCCTGGAATGGTGAGTGGAAGTTTGGCAAAAAGGCCTATATATAGCTATAGGGCCCACATTGCCACCTCATTTGTACTTGCTTCTATAGTGACTGGATGAGAAGTATTCAGAGGATATTTGGAGATTTTGGGAGGACGAGGCATTCGATCAAGGACCAGCAAGCTTCAAGCTAGTGGTCTGATCATCCTACATAGAATTAGGGTTTCATTTTTTGGGTAGGGGTTGTACGGGGGGGCGTACAGAGGGTTTGATGAGTGTGGGCCCCATGTGCACAGGCGATCTGGAAGTAAGCACGCACACATGTGTGCCTACCCACCAAATAGGCACACATGGGGGCGCTGGTAAGGGGGTAGAGGGCACGCACTATGTGCGTGCCTATCGGCTGAACATACATGCACATGTGCGCGCCTATAGAGTGAACAGGCGTGCCTAAGAGAATGTGTGTGTAGTGAACAGGCATGCCTGAGAGCATGCATGTGTAGTGAATAGGCACGCACACGTACGTGCCTATGGGGTGAACAGGCACGCACGTGTGTGCGCCTGTGGGTTAAACAACCGTGCCTTGGAGGCAAGGTTGACGGGTGTAAAACTTATCTATTTGATGTTATTGATGGTCCATGGGGCTGATTTAGAACTGTTTTATGTGGTTGCAAGTGAGCATTGTGCATGATGTCGGTTGGTTGGCAAGAGCGGGATTGGTCCCAGCTGCGAGACGTCATGGCTATTGAGGATCCAGGTGTACGTGCGACTTTGGAAACCTATGAGCTGCTAAAGTTCTTTGAGTGCCCATTGATATGGGCACAAGAGTATCTCCTGCAGTTTCTTATCCAGATGTGGAGTCCGGACCTGCATTGCTTTATAGTGCGGGGAGAGAAGATTGCCTTCACTGCGGTGGAGGATGTATACTTTTTGACTGGGCTCCCATTTCGGGGAATGCCCCTACCGTCAAAGCCGGTATTACCGAGGGATCTGGCGCTAGCGACAGTTGGTTGGAGATATTTTTCAGGTCCGAACTTTATGTTCGGCACTGTCGTGAGCATTGGGGTGATGGATGCCCTGGCGCATCGCTCCATAGCAGCGATGATTGTGAGATTTTATGGGTGGTGGCCAGCTGATTGTGATGGAGAGAGTGTTGGTCGGAGAGCACTTCGCCTGGGGACTTACGCTACATGCCAGGATGGTAGGGAAGATGGACCACTGTCAGTCCATGGATATTGGAGAGTTTTCCTTCGGGTCCATCCTGGTGGCCTGGTTTTTGGAGAGGGTGCCTATGTTGTGCCCGAGGATTTTATTGGGTGTGCCTAGGGCGCGAGAGCCGCAACTAAAGTGGTGGTCGACTATTTTGCTTCACCATGGTGGTGGCGAGGGCGACCACTTCTTTACTGGTGAGGCGACACAGGTGTGGCAGCAGATGTCACAGGTTATATTGTAGTACCCCTATGCTGGGGTTGACTTCCGGGAGGATCCGGACATGGTGTTGCCTCCAGGGGATTTTTTGACCATCGAGGTATGTTGATGATTTTGATATATATGTTTTTTCTTTTGAGATATCATGACATATGTATATGATATAGATGTTGATATTATTTGTTTCTTGTTTGTATGTGCAGATGTGGCACCTCACGGGCGTGAGGTGGAGTTGCGGAGAGCGTCGGCTCATAGGGAGCCGGAGAGACCACCGCGTGGAGGGTCGCGTGTTGGAGAGAGACGTCAGCATGAGAACGTCGCAGCGCAACCAACTGATCTGGAGAGAGCAGCGAGGAGATGCTGGTTTAATGACCCTAGTGTTGGGCCATCACATGCTCCTCCGGCGGATGCCAGAGTAGATTTTGAGGACATACACCGTCACCTGGAGGCGGTGTTACAGGACGTGCCTGAGGGCATGTGGTCATGCATCCAGGATGAGGGAATCCTAGAGAAGTGTGTGGGGACTCTGTCGCCATGGAGGGTTGTGGTATGACAGGTAGTAGTAGTTGGTGCTGCCATGACCAGACGACTACCTCCAGGGCAGGAGGGACCAGTAAGGGGTGGGCAACCACCGCCTGAGGGAGGGGCAGGCAGTGGTGTTCTAGAGGCACCTTGAGTGGTGCTCTATGTATTGATGTATTTTTTGTATATAGACTAGTGAGCCCATTTTGTACCGAGGTGCTTCATTGGCATGCGGTTACTTGTATTTTTGTATGTAAACATTTGGATGGCACTGTAGACCGTTCGATATATACATGAGTATACATTTTGAGATCTATGTGGTGTTTACATGTGTTTTGTTAATGTATTGATGATGTCTAATCTATATATGTTGTGACAAGTTTTTGATATGTTATGTATGTGTAGAGGTAGCTTGATGTGATATATGTTAGTCTAACACAATATTAGCTAGGTTATTTGTAGTTTGATTCAATTGTCTAGGAATATGTGTAAATGTAATGGAATCAAAATGTCGACATAACAGCCCCCGGGGGGCATCTCAATTGGAAAGTTCCATGAAAATGAAGTTCCACGAGGTTTCGAGTTCAATTCCCCCCAACTTACAATGTGTTCCATGTAAGGGGAATCGTGGGCACACCTGGAGGTTATAGTGGTAGCAGTTGGATAACACGGCCATGTGTAACGCGAGCACGTGCCCAACTAGTTGTTGATTCCGCCAGACATAAAAAAAAAAAAATGTCGAGATAACAGTCTAACCTGCAGGTATTTGTGAAAGAGGAAAGGATCGCGTACGCGGTACACATTGTTGAGCTGGAGAATGACTAGTTGAGAGTCAAGGAAGATGCTAAGGTGAAGAATACAATGATGTTGGGCATCAGCCAAGAGGCCAATGACGGCAGTGTATTTGGCTTGGTTGTTGGTCGCTAAACCCAAACATATGCCGCTCAAATGGAGCATTTCATGTGAGGGGGTGTAGAGAGCCCAAGCGGCCGAAGCGATATTTTGTGTCCAATGGTTGGCGTCGTCGGTGTAATCGATGTGGTAGGCCGGTGAAGGAAGCATCTGTCAATGGTAAAAATGAGAGTTTAGACGTGAGGGATGAAAAAAGATTAAAAACACTATAAAAGAAATAACCTAAAGTAGAATGACTACGTTTAAGCAGAAAATTTCTTTAAGTACAACCCATTGACGGGTTCTTTGAGAGAGAGGCCTTCAGGAGAGGCTAGGATGTATGCGCCTTTGGTGAGGCAATGTTGGATAATGTATGGGCCATTCCATAGCGACTCGAATTTTCCATGGCCAAAGGTATCATGAGCAATATCGTAAGCCAGGACGAGGTCGCCTTCACGAAATGAGTGAAGGTTGACATGTCGATCAAAGGTAGCCTTTGATCGTTTTTTAGCTGCCTCATTGTTCTGTAATGAAGATCGACGATCCTCATCCAGAGACTCTAAGTTCAACAAGTGTTGCTCCATTGGAGCAGTGTCGGGTAATAGCTCAATTGTGGTGTGTAGGGTGGGAATTTCTCACTCGATGGGAAGAGTGGCCTCAACCCCATGGACTAGATGAAATGGTGTGAAACCAGTAGTTGTTTTCACAGCCGTACGGTAAGCCCATAGAATGGAAAATAACATGTGATGCCAATTGGTCTTATGTTTATTAACCTTGCACTGTAACATGGTCTTGAGGACCTTGTTAACTACTTCGACATATCCGTTAGACTGAGGGTAATATGGTGAGGCAAACTCGTGAGAGAATCCTAACCGAGATGAGAGTTTGACGAAAATCTCATTCTCAAAGTGTTTCCCATGATCAAAAACAAGTTGGAGTGGTACTCCAAAGCGAGATATGACATGGTTAAAGAAAAAACGCACTGTGGTGTTAGTAGTGTTGTTGAAGGTCGGCATAGCTTCTACCCATTTGGTGAAGTAATCGACTGCGACAACAATGTATTTGTGACCATTGCTAGAGGGGGATTACAAGTCATGAAGTCGATGCCCCATTTACAAAAAGGGTCGGCAGTGATGACTGGATGAAGAAGGGCAGGTAGTGCTCGGCTTTGTTGGCGTAAAGTTGACATTGCTCACATCGTTTCACAGTGTGAATGCAATCGTGAAACAAGGTAGGCCAAAAGTAACATGCTCGGATAATCTTTTGAGCAGTGGATATTCCTGAAAGATGGCCCCCACATGCGCCATTGTGGTAGTCGTTCAAGACTCTATCAGCCTCATCAATGGTCAAGCATCGACGAAGAATGGTGTCAACTCCTCACCGGTATAGGATGTCTCCGATGAGGAGGTAGCGGGGGGCCTGATGGCGAATACGACGACAATAATCTCATGAAAGGTGGTTACCAAACTTTTGAGTTATGAGGTAGACAAGGAGGTCGTCGTACCAAGGATCATGTTAAGGTCCTAAACCGCACATAGGTAGATCAATGTATTCAGATGTAATAAAGGTCAATATTAATAAGGCCTTTCAATAAAATAGAATAGGGAGGATGTAAGAAGACCTAATAGAAGTTTTCGCTTCTAGAAGGACCTTCCTCTAGATACTTCTCTTAATAGACATATTTAGTATAAATAAGGGTCGAGGGTATGAAAACCCTAGCTTGGAGATTATTGTAACAGAGAACTGCTCGACTGGAGGTTGCCCCCTCGAAGAGGCCTGTGAACATTGCTTTATGAATCAAAGTGCTATTTCAGTTGTTGTTATCATATTATTTATGTGTTATTGTGGAGATTATGTTGGTTATATTACTGTTACTCCACCATTTCTAGCATTTTATTTCTATTCTGCGTATTTATTATATCTGGTATCTTGCAAGTGGTATCAGAGAACTTTCCTTGGCACAAATTGTGGGTATTTTTTTTCCAGGGTAGAGACGTATTCCGGCGTCTTTAAGCCACAGAGATCTGTCATTACGCGCATAAACTTGCGGTTGAGGGATTCATACATGCAGGAAATACAAGTGGCTCTTAAGTGCACATCTATTAGCCACCCTTGTAACCCCTGTTGGTACCCCTTCGAGTGGTAGCGCATCAGACAGCACTTGTGTACAGATCGGCCTAGATATCCTGAAGCCCTCTTTAGATAAACCTATCAACTGTCGGACTACTATAGTGTCACTGAGAACAGCACTCGGGAAGATACTCTCTAGTACCTGGGTAGTCAGGTAGTATGGCTAAGGGTATGGTCTATCCTCCTTAGTTAATGCCCTGATATATTGGGCCGAGTACTACTGTTGGACCCCGCACGTATATTAGAGAGATATAGCACAGGGCAAACCCTTGTCTGTAGAACCCTTGAATACCTAACCCTTGGGGAACATAAACATAAACATAAACAAATTAAACTGGTGAGATCTATTGCCATGCATATGTGTTCAGGTTTCCAAGTAAATACACATTTCTTTTTGGTTAAGAATTTGGGGATTTCAGCACTGCAGCATTCTTCAAACCGAAGTATAACCCCGCAGCTGTAAAAAAAAAGTCTAGAAATTTTTTCACCATTATTTGAGGCCTATTCCATTAGATTCATCTCTTCTCCCTTATCACATTCATCCATATCATTTTTTTGCAAAAATTTATGACCCCGCCTGCTCCCTTTTCAGTTCACCCATCCTCATGGCCCATACCCGTAGCCAAGAACTGGAGTCTCGCTTCAACACCTTGCAATCTAGTTTCCTTGAGACCCAACAAGAAGTGCAACAACTTAGTGCTACTATTGCCTCCCGTGATACATCCATCAATACCACCATAAATGCATCTGTGCAGTCCGCAATGGCAGAAGTCAAACATGAACTGACCACCCAGCTTGAATCTATATTTGCATCACTCTGCACCAAACTCAAGATCCCTACCGATGACCCTTTTCCTGATGCACATACAAAGACTAAAGGTGAAACTTCTTCCCATTCCCATACCTTTCAGCCCCATCACTTTCAACGAGACATACACCTTCCGCGGGTGGATGTAACCAAATTTGATGGCTCGGACCCCACTGGTTGGGTCACCCAAATGGAACATTATTTCTCTCTCTACAACATTACAGATGANTTGGCCAAACTCTGGTATGGTGTTCTCCATCTAGATCAAGAACGTTGGCAATGGTGGCAACGGAGAAAAACTTCCCATCAAGGGTATATTGCTTGGACCTAATTTGTGACTGAGCTTTATGAACGCTTTGACACTGACACCAACCATTTGGGTTGTTTGACAAAATTGAAGCAATCAGGAACAGTAGAAAACTTCATAGCTACATTTGAGCGCCTGGCTTTTCAAACAGAGGGCATGACTGATGCTTTCTTTTGAGAGTGTTTTATCAGTAACCTCAAGGAGGAGATTCGGGCCCATGTCCTCATGGCTCGACCTATGACTTGGGTGGAGGATACTAAAAAAGTTAAACAAGCACAACAAATTGTTTCCTCTCAAAACTTTAAGCCTTCCTTTATCCCTCACCCTAAACCAGTAAACTCCACTGCTCCCTCCGCCCCATTAAAGATCCAAAAATTGACCAGGGCTGAAATGGTTGAATGCCAACTCAAAGGCCTCTGTTATAATTGTGATGACAAATATTTCTCAGGCCACAAATGTAAGGAACAAAATCTTTTTATGGACATCTCTGAGGATATTCTAGAAGAGGAGGTTGACACTCCCCTTATGCTCGAGTCACCAGAAATAACTGACATAAACCCTCCCTCCGACCCTCCCGAAGTGGAACCGATCATTTCCCTCAATGCTCTCACCAGCTTCTCTTCCCCCCAAACCCTCAAGTTAATCGGTTACATCAAGCACCGAAAGGTCATCATTCTGGTTGATAGTGGTAGCACCCACAATTTTATTCATCGTTGCATTGCCCAAGAAACCCATTGCTACATCCATGCTATCAACAATTTCCAAATCATGATTGCTAATGGTGGTTCTATGAAATGTGGCGGGCACTGTGAAAATGTGTGTCTCCAAATCGGTGACTACCACCTAAAATTCCATATGTTTGCTATTGACATGGGCGGTTGCGACATTGTGTTGGGTGCAAACTGGCTAAGGACTTTGGGTCCCATTCTCATGGATTTTCATAACTTAACCATGCAATTAGACCAAGGAGGCCACCAATATAAATTTCAAGGCATCACTATTGGTTCACCTAAGGTCATCAGTTCTCATCGCATGGAAAAACTACTCAAAAAAGGTCATTCTGGTGTCATTGCACAACTCCATGCCATACAAGCCACAGAGACACCCCCAGTGCCCCAAGACCTCCATGCCCTCCTTTCTAAACATCAAACGGTATTTTCTACTCCCCAATGACTCCCTCCTTCCTGTGGTGTTCATGATCATTCCATTCCCCTTGTCCCAAGAAGCCTTCCCCCCAATATCAGTCCATATCTCCACCCCTTTGCACAAAAAAATGAAAATGAGAAATTGGTCCAGGAACTCCTTACTGTAGGTGTCATCCATCCTAGTACGAGCCCTTACTCGTCTCCATTCATCATGGTACTGAAGAAAGAAGGTTCTTGGAGAATGTTTCCTGACTTCTGTGCTCTCAACAAACTAACCATCAAAGACAAATTTCCCATTCCTATCATTGATGACCTACTGGATGAATTGAGTGGCGCCCAATTCTTTACCAAACTTGATCTTCACTTGGGCTATCACCAGATACATATGAAATAGGCCAACATTCCCAAGACCACCTTTTGCACTCATGAGGGCCACTATGAGTTTTTGGTCATGCCCTTTGGCTTGTGTAACGCCCCCTCCACCTTCCAGAGCCTCATGAGTTATGTCTTCCACCCTTTTCTTCGTCATTTTGTCTTAGTTTTCTTTGATGATATCCTCATCTATAGAAAAACATGGTCAGACCATCTTACTCATGTGGATCAAGTTCTCTGCCTACTCTCTCAGCACCAACTTTTCTTGAAATGGTCCAAATGTGCTTTTGGTGCCTCAGAAGTAGAATACTTGGGTCATCTGGTGGGAAAGGATGGCATCAGAGTGGACCCAAAAAAGATTGAAGCTATGCAATACTAGCCACACCGAAAGACTCTTAAGAGCTTGCATGGATTTTTGGTCCTAACAGGGTATTATCACAAGTTTGTTAAGAATTATGGAAAGATTGCAGCACCTCTCATGTCTCTCCTCAAAAAGAACTCTTTCACTTGGACTCCAACAACTGCTCAAGATTTTCAAACCTTGAATACGGCCATGTGCACCACTCTGAGTCTGGCCTTTCCTGATTTCACAAATACCTTTGTGTTGGAATGTGACGCCTCAGGGAAAGGAATTGACGTTGTCCTTATGCAAGAGGGTCGACCTTTGGCCTTCACCAGCAAGCAACTGTCTGAAAGGAATCTGGGCAAACCCATTTATGAAAAATAAATGTTGGCGATTCTGCATGCCGTTGAGCTATGGCATCCTTATCTCTTGGGTCAATGCTTCCAAATTAAGACCAACCATCAAAGCCTCAAGTACTTTATGGAACGACGCATTTCCTCCCAGGAGCAACAAAAATGGGTGACTAAGCTCTTTCGATATGATTATGAGATCATTTACAAGAAGGGCAAAGACAATGTCATGGTGGATGCACTGTCCCGGAAATATGAAGACGAAGGATCTCTTTTTTCTCTTTCCTTCATTGTACCCGTTTGGCTCCAAGCTATGCGCTAGGAATGGCTTCAAGATCCCAAAAGTTCGCATCTGATCCAGCAACTGCAGAACAAGGCTCTGTCTCCCTTAGGGTAATCCTGGCTCCAGGATGAGCTTCAATACAAAGGTTTCTTGTATTTATGAAACAATCCAAGCTCAAATCCATGGTACTTTCTGAGCTTCATGCTACACCCATAGCAGGGCACTCAGGGTTCACCAAAACATATGACCGGGTCAAATGTTCCTTTTTCTGAGATGGTATGAAACAGAACATCCGTAAGTTTGTCGTTGAATGTGAGGTGTGTCAATGCAACAAGGGAGAAATAGTCAAATCTCTGGGCACCCTCCAACCGCTTCCAATTCCCCCTGCTATTTGGAAGGATATCTCTATGGAATTTATTACAAGCTTACCCAAATCGGGGAATAAATCAATCATAATGGTGGTGGTGGATCGCCTTTCCAAGTATGCTCATTTTTGCGTTCTTCACCACCCATTTACTGCATCCACGGTGGCTCAAATTTTCATGGACCGAGTCTTAAAGCTTCATGGCATGCCACACTCTATTGTTTCTGATCATGACCCAACTTTCACAAGCAATTTTTGGCAAGAACTGTTTAAGCTACAAGGCACACAATTGCATCTCAGCTCATCTTATCATCCCCAGATGGATGGTCAAATGGAAATTGTCAACAAGTGTTTGGAAACATATCTGAGGTGCTTTGCCTCTAAAAAACAACACTAGTGGGCTCAATGGTTACCCCTAGCTGAATGGTGGTACAACACTACATACCATACAGCCACTCGCATGACTCCTTTTGAAGCAATATATGGACAGAAGCCACCTTCAGTTCTCTCATACTTATCGGGTACCTCGAAGGTCTAGGAAGTTGACCAAACACTTACAGTCTAAGAGGATATCCTTCATACCCTTAAAGAGAACTTGGTCATGGCACAGAATTGAATGAAGTAGCAAGCAGATCAAGGTCGCTCCGAACGTCAATTTGCAGAAGGGGATCAGGTGTTTTTGAGAATGCAACCATATAAGAAAACTTCCCTCAAGGCCGAGCATTGTCAGAAGCTAGCACCCAAATTTTATGGCCCTTACACAGTTCTCAAGCATGTGGGACAAGTTGCATATTAAATAGCTTTGCCCATTCAGTCGAAGCTACATCTTGTTTTTCATGTTTCATGCTTGAAGAAGGTGATTGGAACCAGGTGCAAAATTCAAACCAACCTTCTAGAGTTAGTTGAAGAAGGATCCATTTGGCTACAGCCTGAAGCAGTTTTGGACCAGCGTGAGTGTCGCCTGCATCAGAGAACCATCAAGGAAGTGCTAGTACAGTGGAAAGATATGACTCCAGCAGATGCCACGTGGAAATCAGCTACCATTCTACAGCAGTTTCCACATCTCAAGCCTTGAGGACAAGGTTGTTTTTAAGGGGGCGGACATGTTAAGGTCCTAACCCACACATAGGTAGATCAATGTATTCGGATGTAATAAAGGTCAATATTAATAAGGCCCTTCAATAAAATAGAATAAGGTGGATGTAAGAAGACCTAATAGAAGCTTCCACTTCTAGAAGGATCTTCCTCTATATACTTCTCTTAATAGACATATTTACTATAAATAAGGGTCAAGGGTATGAAAACCCTAGCTTGGAGATTATTGTAATAGAGTGTTGCTCGACTGGAGGTTTCCCCCTCGAAGAGGCCTGTGAACATTGCTTTCTGAATCAAAGTGTTATTTTAGTTGTTGTTCTCATATTATTTCTGTGTTATTGTGGAGATTATGCTGGTTATATTACTGTTATTCTGCCATTTCTAGCATTTTATTTCTGATCTATGTATTTATTATATCTGGTATCTTGCAGATCATCCAAAGTTATCTAAAAGAGGTGTTCGTCAGGAAAGTCGGTATTGACGAGGGCACTAGTGGTGTAAAAGGGGAGGGTCGTGACAAGTTCAGCGAGAATGAGGGATTTATTTCTCTTGGGTGTTGAGAATTAAAGATCGTACTCCTGAAGGATAACGATCCATTGAGCAAATTTTTCATTAATTTGTCGACGACTAAGCAAGTATTGCATAGGGTTGGAATCTGCGACAACCTTGGTTGTGCAAAGCAAAATTTAGTGACGCAGTTTTTGGACTGCGAGGACGACTGCAAGACCTAGTTTCTCTTCATGTTTATACTTCAAGGGTGGCCTTGAGAGGTTTTTACTAATGTAATAAATGACATGCTCATGATTTTCATCACCTAGTTGCATGAGAACTCCTGCTACTGAAACAGCTGATGCTGATACGTAGAGGATATAGTCGCGATTGTAGTTAGGTGCACTGATTAAAGGGGCGTTGGAGAGCGCCAGTTTAAGATCGTCAAATGACTGTTGGGCATGTTCATCCCAGTGAAATGATATGTCGTGATGTAGTAAGCGAAGGAAACTGTGTGCGTGAATGGCGTAGTCTAGGACAAATCGCCGTAGAAAGTTAGCTTTTCCTTGTAGGCTCTGAAGTTGACGTAAATTTCGAGGAGGTGGAATTTCGGTGATAGCTTGGACTTTGAGGGGGTCCACGATAATACTGCTTTGGGAAATGATGAAGCCAAGGAGGTGCCCCGCGGTGATGCAGAATACACACTTGAGGGGATTCAAGCGGATGTTGTATTGACGACACCGTTGGAAGATGATTCACAAATCATCAAGATGTTGGATGCGTTTCTTGGATCGAGCTGTGAGGTTGTCCAAGTATGTGAGGATGATATGAGCTAGATTGTGAAAGATGTATGTCATAGCCCATTGGAAAGTTGCGCCAGCATTCTTTAAGCCAAAAGGCATGACACGATATGCAAAAGTACCCCAAGGGGTAGTGAATGCAATTTTATACTGATCAGTTGGGTGAATTTGAATTTGATTATAACCATAGAAACCGTCCATGAAGGATAGAGCCTCGTGGCCTACGCAGTCGTCGATAATTTGATCGATGAAAGGAATTGGAAAGTTGTCTTTGGGACATGCGTGATTGAGATCGCGAAAGTCTGTGCAGACGCGGATAGTGCCCTGTTTTTTGTTGACGGGTACAGGGTTGGAAACCCATGATGTATAGGCAATGGGGTAAATGAACCCGGTAGCGCATAATTTGTCAATTTCGGCTTTGATGGTCGCTTCTTTGGATGGGTGTAGCAGTCGTTGTTTTTGACGAACTAGTGTAATGTCGGGCCAGGTGTCGATGCGATGTTCAACGATAGAGGGATCGAGGCCAGGAATTTTTGTGTATGACCAGGCAAAAATATCCCAATATTCCTGGAAGAGGGATTTATAAGCGGTGATTTCCTGAGGAGTGCAAGTAGCTCCAATGGTGATTTCCTCGACAATGTCATTTTTTATGGAAATGTCAATTTTAATGGTCGGGGAAATGTTGGCCATGTTGCCTTCTTCAAAATCATCAGGGGTAGGAATGGGGTTCTTGAACCAGTCGATAGGCCCTGATGGGATAAAATCTTTGGTTTCAACCACGTAGTTGGGGTGTTTGTTAGGAGGCGTGGAGGCTTCCTGTGGGAAGAAGAGTGTGCGGTGGTGTAGCGCATCCCATGGGTAGTCAAGGTTGTTTAACTCTTCAAGTATTTCCTCGTCACAGTGGAAGTGACGGGAATACAAGGGGTCATGAAGAGTGATATCGGTGACTGTTGTCATGTGGCTACCTCCTAGTGATGAAGAAGAAGCGGGAACAACGCAAGGATATGGTGATGGTTCGCTTGACATAAACCAAATGTTGAAGTACTGAGGAGTACCCATGGTAGTTGGGTGTAAAATGTCCGTAGGGGAATGAGTGGAAGAGTTGGGGGGATTGGGGGGTGAATCCTCATATAAGTCATCTAAGAACCATGGGGGCATTGGAAGGGCCTCGGGTTCGGGAGAAATGACATGAAGAACCTCTAGTGACGAGGTGAGGTAAACTATTGACTATGTGGGTCTGTGAAGCAAAGTCAATTGGTGTTTCCTATATTCAATGATCATAGGGAACTGGTATGTAAAGTGATCTAATGATTCACATAGAGAGAAAGGGCATCTCATACATTCATTGACTGAAGTGGTGACATAATGGATGTCAGTGATGTTTGGTAAGGATGACGTAGTGGGACTGGGGTTGCTCTGGAAGCTTTGGCATACTGCGGCTAATGTCTGCTGAAAGCGTGGTAGTGTTGGGAAATGCTGGGTATAATGGCCATATTCTAAGCATATATCACAAGTGAATTTGGTTCGCAACCCTTTACTACTTTAATGGGGGGTGGTAGTGGCAGTACTGGCTATAGTGGCGAGTGTTGGGGGAGTTTGATTAAGTGGAATCAAATTTCGTAACTCTGGTAGAGATGGGCAGTTGTTGGTTTGGTATCCATGTTTCTCACATAGCATGCAAGGAGGTTGGAAACGTGGAGGAAGTGGAGTTGTGGGCTCCTTCTTCTTTCTCCTGCCCCCAGCTATGGTAGGGGGGTTAGTGAGTGGGGGTGTGGAGGGTATGGTGGGAGTAAGTATGGGAATCGTCATTGGGATTCCTTTTGTTTGGGGGGAAAGGGATGGTCGAGGGACCATCTCTGGTGGATGTAAATACCAAACTGGAATAGCTAACACCATATTAGGGAGGGTAAGTGTTGCGGCTACCTGGAAACATTCGATTCCTGGTGGAGGGTAAAAGAAGGGGATTTGAGTGATGGCTTGGGGAACTGTCTCCCAAACTGGGATATGTCCTTGGGGAGAGGTGGAATCGTGGACTGGTGGGGTCGACGAGTTCGCAAGAGGCTCGTGAGGGACAAGTTCTGTGACTAAAGGGACGTCAGATATGATAGAAGCCTCCCTAGGAGGAAGGGTATCCTCTGTGTGAGTTTTGTTAGATGATACGACACATACTTGATTGGAAGGATGAAGGAGCGGTGGTGCTCCATGGTAAGTTCCTAACAATGATGGATCTTTGAAAATTCCAGGACCCATCTCAATGAATGGCTAGGCATCAGGACTCATATGGATGAGGGGAAGGATGTTATCGATGTTGGCAGATGGGTTAGGCTCGTAATGTGAGACTTGGTCAATGGTAACAATCTTCCCATTGTGGGGGAACATCATTGTCCGAAAGACAGAAGAGGCGACTGCCTTCATAGCGTACATGTAGCTACGACTGAACAAGATATTATAATCGAGTGGGGCATTGATAACCTCGATGTCGATGAGAATAGTCTTTCCCCCGAGTTCTACAGGGACATTTTGGAAGAGCCTTTTAGGAGACGATGGTCGTCCATCATAAGATCATAAGGTAATGGCAGAGGGTATGAGTTCGGGAGAACCAAGTTTCTGCCATACAGATTTGGACATTATGCATGTAGATGCACCTTCATCCATGATACATCGATGAACTGTGATGTTCCATATTTTTACTGGGATTTGAAAAGCAATCAAGGTGGGAAGGTGGGTTCTCCGCTGTCGATATCAAATGTAATGAGTCGAGTATCTACGGGGTCAACTGCCCCTAAGGTGGAAAGTAATGATTTTCGCTGAGTGGGACAAGTCTGGAGGACTTCCAAAACTGACATGGCAGCTGGGGATTGTGCTAAGTCATCAACCAAACTGTAATTGTGAGCTTCCCTAGCCTATGGGTTGTGGACATTCCTGCGTAATGGGATGTGAGGGATGCAAAGAGGTGGCTCTATGTTAGGGAGAGGGATCACCAACAGGGGTCCTATCAGTGCATGGTTTGTCTCTGAGGGATGGGAGGAGACTCAGTGGGTGCATGATACTGACGATTACGTGTTTGCAGAAGGATTTATTCCTCACTAGTGAGGAGGATCGTGCGATCTGCTAGATTGTTTGGGTTGAGGTATTGTCCCACCTGAGGTGGGGGATGTTGTGTGTCATGTTGGGTGTTTATCACACCTTGGTGTGGAATAGGATTCTGCAGCACGGCAGGGGGGGTTGTTGTATGTATTGTTATGGTGCCTACTGAGGGGCAGGCGGTGCTGGAGGATGGGCTAGACTACCTGAGTCTTTCAACTATTTGAAATCAATGATTTGGGGGCAATGATGAGTGTAATGGCCGAACTCACCACAAAGGGAACAATGGAAGTTGGTTTTAACAGTATTGTTATTTCTCCCTTGACACCTATTATTATTTCCCCCCTGAGGATTCTGATTCCCTTGGTTCCGGTTGCCCCCAGTGGGTTAGTTCTGCTGGGGTTGATTCCCACCTTGACCTGGGTTGTTGTTGTTCCTGTTTCATCCTTTATTTTTTGCATTGTTCGATGGATGGGTCGGATTTTCCATATTCAACTGTTCGAAATTTTGATATTGCTGAACGGGAGAGGGTTGAACAAAATTCACCCCAGCATGAGGATGTGGGGGAGCCATGGGATGTGGGGGACCAGGAAATGGAAAGTACAGATTTTGTGGTGGTAACAATCCGTAAGGTACATAGGAGGGCGTGGTGCTTTCGCTAGTACTATAATTTGAGGTAGAGGGGGTACCAGAACTTGTTTGAATAGGTGGGTGTATGGGGGGTGTCGGCGGTGGCCCATTGATGGGTGGAGGCATAGCAACAAGGTATGGTTGTTGATAAGAGGGTGGGGGGTAATAAGAAGTTCCCCCGTATGTCGGTGGGTATTGGGGTGTGCCATACATTGGTGGTGTTTGGGGTTGTGGACCGTGGTGAGTGGTGTTACCAACCAGTCTGTTTGCTGAGTGAGACATCCCAGGTTTGTCTTAGCCAAATGGCACCGGTTTTGGAAGATCAAGAACTACAGTGTATAAGTACCCTGATTGTGCATAGATGAGGTCATATTGTTGAGCCTTACTGATGGCTTCCTCTTTAGATTGAGGGAAGGTGGAAGCTACATCCTTACCGAGGAGAGAGACAAGTGATCTAAGAAACCAGTCAAGACACTGTTGTTTGGTGGTTTCTTCTTTACACAAACTACGTCGCCTACGCCACTCGTGAATGTGATCAGTGATATGTGTGGTTGAGGTTTGTTTGAAATTAGAGAGTAGTTCTAGACCATTGTCGTGGTGGATTGGTAATTGGAAGAAGGTCAATAATACTTTGTCCAAGGACTCGAAAGTCGCATGGGACCCTGATTTTTCATCTATGTACCATTTGGTCGATGGGCCAGTGAGTGTGCGTTGAAATAATCGTAGTCTAATGGAATCATCCATAATGCTATTGGAAGAGCGCCATAGGTGAAAGGTCATGACATGGTTGGAAGGGTCATCTCCTGCCTTTCCTTCAAACTTGGGTATGTCTGAAGGTAGTTTGGTGGGCATTACAGGCCATGTGGGGTCGTGCAATATAGGATCATTGGTGAGTTTTCTTAGATCTGGTATGTTGAGAGAGTCCAAATATGGCATCTGTAGTGGGGGGAGAGGATTATCTCTAGCCATGGTGTAAGTGTGTTGTGAACCTGACCCTTGAGGGGGGCTAGGTGGGTTGGTACTTCCCCCTTGAGAGGAAGTGGGTCCCCCGCTTCTGTGTAAAGGAGAGAAAGTGGACGAAGGACCTTGGGAAGTGGACCCAAGTAATGTGGAACCAAGCAAAGCTGATCCTAAAACAGTAGCACGCACAGGAGTGTGTGAAGGTGGTGCCGACGAGTGGGCAAGACCAGGCACTCCCCCTAAGATAGGAGGGAGGTTTAGCAAGCGTCGGGAACGGCGGGGAGTCTGTGGGTCCCCTATGATGTCCAAATAGCTAAGTGAAATGTGTACAAATGGTGGTGAGAGAAATAAAGAAACAAGAGCCTTTTGTTGCAAAATTTGAACTTTACACAATATATATATCCAAATCAAAATGTAGCCAGAAGTGCATCATACATAAAATGTTTTGAAAAAGAAGCATATATGTGGATAAGTGGGTTTTTTCTGTGTGGGGAATCAAAAGAAAACAAATGCTCATGTCCTAGAAGACATAACGTCCTTCCTCTCAAATAGCACTGGACCTTCCAATAGTACTCAACAGTGGGGTCTAAAGTCACCAGAAGAGAAACTAGTGAAGGATGAAATAATTGGTTATAATGAGGGGTAAAGGGGGCATATCCTGAAAGATCTAGCGATATTTCCCAATAGCCACACAAAATCCAATCAAGGTGCAATTGCAACCCACAATTGCCACCTGGGTAGATGTCCTAAAATTTGGTCACTAGGTACCTCGGTCAAAGTGCGGCAATTAAATTTTTAGCCTAAGAAATGGGTCACGGGCTGGATCTCGTCCAAGAGGTGGGTGCCTCAAGGGGGGACGTACAGAACAACTAGACCTCGGCCTTCAACCCTTCACGGGTATCTCCCTACCTTATGGTGTTAGGAACACTTGACTTGGAGGATTTTCAGTTCCCTATTTGACAACTTCTATGGTTTTGACAATGTGAGAACCAGATAACGGGGATTTATTTGGATGCCTATCCCCGAAATCCTACCTAGACTAAAGAATTTGTTTTGGCACCTCCTGTGGAGGAAAACTTAGTGAGTTTTTAGAAAAAATTTAGATGTAGTTGTTTTGAGAGGTTGGGGGTGTGAACCAACCTCATTGAATTAAAATGGGAGTGAATAGTGTCGTCAAGAAAAGGGTGGGGTGTTTTCGGAATCCCTTTGGAGGAAACTTACTTTGACCTCCACGTTTCAAGAAGAAGCTATGTGAGTGATAAGTGACTTTTGTTTGTGAGTGAAAGTGTGCCAATTTTTAGTGATTTAGATGTCATGTTGCTACATGTGGACTTCGCTTGGTCCTTACAAGTGTTGATTACCTAATTAACTAAGTACCTTTGGTACAAACTTGCATAATTCAAAAGTCCCTAGGAAGCTAGTATGTGGACATGTGGGTCCGTTACTATCCCTTTAACTCCCTATTGTGATGTAATCTAAGAAAAGATTTGAAACTATCCTAGATTGATCATGTGGTCATGTATGGGCCCGTTACAATATTAAGATGTGTTTGAAAAAATAAACTAAGAGGAGTCCCAAGAAGGGTTGTTGTCCTCTCCTAAAGGTTTTAATGTTCTTAAGGGAGATGAAATCGTTTCACAATCTTTTTCTGATTCTCAAGGTCGCTTGGATGCGTGAGAGAAGAGCATACTAAATGATTGTTATCCAACTTCTAGTCCCAATGCAAGTTAAATGTGATTAAAAATGATTTCCAACTTATATTGTGAATCAAAACAAGCGATCCATGTCGTGAAAATGAAAGCAAAAGAGGAAATTGATTTTAACCCCCTAAGTGCCTATGTGTTTTGACTAACCCTTTTATATGATGAGGGGACTAAGTGTGGTGTAGCTTTAAAACATGCTTGAAATCATTTTTAAGAAGGAAAATAGCCTTCCCCGCATCTCAACAACTTTACAATGTGAATTTTTGCACAGATGCGCGGGTCTCAGTGGAGACAGAGGCACACAGAGCACATGTGCGTAGACAAAGAAGAGTCAACAAGCGCATGTCCGCAGAATAGAACTGTGATTTAAGCGCATGTGCACATGATGCGCGTCTGTGGGACTAAAAACCAGCGCACAGGTGACACACGGCCGAGAATGAAAATTCCAGATGGAATTCTCCTAATTCAACTTGGAATTGGCTGATTGGCAAGTCGACTTAGGCTGGTTAGTGCACCTGCAAGTTAAAAAAACTAAAAGAAGAGCTAGAAAAACCCAAATGGGGTAAGAAATTGATACCTTTCCCCAGTGGAGTCACCAATCTGGTGTGCCTGTTTCGTCACCTTAGTGAGCAAAATAGAGGTGCTTGCAAGCTCAGTTGGGTTTGTTGAGCAGGACAGCTGCAAGGAAAAGGGTTAGGAAAAGAAATATAAAACAACAACTAAGAATTAAACTAAGAAATAAAACAACAACTAAATTTATAAACATAGGGACATAAGGACAAAAGAAAAAATTAGACCCATGTCACCAATGATAAGGATGATATTAGTGAAAGAAAACACCAAGAAGCAAGGGGACTATGAGTCCCTTCTTCCTCCAAGGGAGGGCTCTTGGACCCCCACAAGTAAGGTCTTCTTACAACTTTGAAAATGAAAATGAAAATGGTGAAATAATTCTTTGTTAATCCACTCAAGGGGTGAGATGGATTGCCCCAAAGCAATGATGCAAGTATACTCTTGGCAAGGATAGAAGAGTCCTCAAGAGAATAGTGGCAGCATAACTTTGCTATGAAATTCCTTGAAAAATGAAGTGTATCCATGGCCTTTTTATAGCATTCCTTTAAGCTATTGTTCAACTAGTTTGTAGTGTGTAAAGAGGCTAATTACGGCATTTCTAGGTCATTGACCAGCCATCCATTCAAATCCAGTCCATATTTGAGTGTCAAATCAGCTTAGAAGTTGAACCAGAAGTGGAGGCCAACCACTCTCATAAATGCGTCGTTTCTCAGGTGCACAGCTTTTTGCGACAACAGTCGCGCATCGTGCACATGTGCGTGAATCGTGCATTTATGTTGCACACATGTGTGCGCACGCCCAGTGTCTTCATAGCGCCATTCAATTTTTCACTATTTTTTATAGTTTTTGACCCTTTATGAATGCTTTTGTGTTAATTCAGGTCCATGGATGACTTCATAACTATTTGACAATGTTGAATTCTTGTAACCATTTGCAGACAAAATTTCAGTGATAACAATTACCTTGGTCATCACATTGAAGGAGGATAGCAGAAACTGCTTCCTATGTGGTATTAGTATATATCATAAATTCTTTCTCAAAATCTAGCTTCGCCAAAACCGGTGTGGAACTGATTACTTTCTTTACCCCTACAAAAGCATTTTCAACATCATCTATCCAAGTAAAGGAACGATCTTGATTGAGGAGATAGTTAATTGGCTTGACCATTACAACAAACCTACGGACGAAGTTAATAACACCCATAAAATGTTGAACCTCCTTCTTGGAAGTAGGAGCAGGAAGATTTAGGATAGCATAAATACTTTTGGGATCAATGCTTATTCCTGAATCCGAGACAATGTGTCCAAGGAGATTAAACATAAGAATCATTGACAATGTTAAGGATTAGCATACTCAATACATTTTATAAATCAAACAACAACTACACCATTATATGAAAAATATAATATACACGAGCGATATACATATTAATATACATGTCAAACATACATTTCAACAAAATATGCAATAAACATGTCATATATACATCTCATGTCAAATACAAAACAATCAATATACATGTCAATCAGTACCACTACTAGTTAGGTCCACTACCACAGCCAGATGCATCAATGTCTCTGCTACCAGAGGTAGGGGGTCTATCAATAATAATGTCAGAAGGAAATGTTGACATAATGCACTATCAAATGTCTCTCTATAAATATCATCAATCTGTGCTACAGTACTTGATGTGAACATAGTATCCAAAGCATCAAAATATTGTGACACATGTGGAAGAGGAGGAGGATTGGTGGATGATGACACGTGTGGAGGAGAAGGACAAGGATCGATGGATGGTTACACAAGTGGAGGAGGAGGAGGAGGATCAGTGGATGATGACACATGTGGAGGATAAGGACAAAGATCGATGGATGGTTACACAAGTGCAGGAGGAGGAGGAGGATCAATGGATGGTGACACATGTGGAGGAGAAGCATGAGGATAGGTGGATGGTGTAGAATCACGTGAAGGAGGAGGAGGATCAGACGTGGATGTAGATTCAGAAACATGTGGAGGGAAAGAAGCAGGATCAGTGGATGGTGGAGACTGATCATGTGGAGGAGAAGGAGGAGGAGAAGGACCATCTAGTGGAGTAGAGGATGTAGATGGGTCTACTGATGAGCTAGGTGGATTAGGATAATCAGCAAGACCCATCAACCTCTCGATGAGGTTGGCGACACTATCAATATGATGCATCAAAAATGACATGTCACGAGGCAGGATCCTCCATATCATAGAGAGATCAGGTACCCATAATATGTCTCTAACCAGTGCAGATACCACTCTATGACTAATCATTACACCACATAAGTGATCTACCATCTCTATCTAGACTCTTTGAACTGGCATGCATGGCATGTAGGGTCTTTGTACTGTAGGTTGGTCCTCTACCTTCTCCATATCCTCATCCTATTTGGGAGGCTCATCCTCAACATATGTTCCAATATATACGAAACAATGGTTAATAATAAGATAATTGAAACAAAATGTTACAATAAATTACATGTTCATTAAATAAGACATAAAAATATGCAACTAGATTTATTAAAACATAATGATAATATTACCTCTCTCATATGATGGCTCGAATGTTGTAAATAGGATGTTTGGACATCCTCTCTAATCCATCCTCGCATACAAAAAGTGCACAATATCAAGGATAGGATTTTCCTCTCTTGCCAAAAAATCACATACATCCCTACTAACCAAAAGACAAGGAAAGTCGAGCTAGCCCCTTTTGGGAAAAAAAAATCCCCACATGCACATATGTGCATCAAGAAATGTCCAATAGGAAAGAGAGGCACTACTGGTCGAGTGGCATGAACCCTCTCAAAAAATAATGTAAATAATTCTTACATGAATGGGAAGAATCTCGTCCCATTTAAAACGACGTGATAGTGATACAATGAAAAACAAAATTATCTCAAAAACAAATCCTGACCACCTAATCAATCGGGGCCTCTACACACTAAAATATCTACATAATGCAACAAATATCAACTAATGCACTGCCCATTTGAGATAATATGTGATAGTGTTGATATAATAAGACATAGTAACATAACCTCCTCTTTGTCAAATGAAAGTATTCGCAGTTGACCACAACGAACCTAGAATTCTAAAGAGGAATGAATGTTCAAACAGACATATCTCTGCACATATGTTATTTGGGTATCTCCTGCAACACCAGCCAGTATATCAAGGAACTGGGGAACCCCCCCCCCCCCTCCTAGAAAAATCAGTGATGAAATAAACATCCTCCTCCGTGGGATGATACCATAGATCGGTACTAACCCTGAATTCTTGTCAACCATGATCACAATGATGGATCAATTGTTGTAACAATGAAGAGATCCCTGTCAGGGATGTACCATCCTCATAAAACTTGAAGAGGCTAACATTCATCAAAAGTGAATGCGTCCTGTGAAATAAGGCGAGGGACAACTCCCTCTCCCTCTCCCTAGCCTCCCACTCACGTACAAATGTGTATGTTTCAACCCACTACTATTGTTGATGCTCCTCCTCTCATTGTCGTCATCTTTGATTCACATACAAATATTGTAAGGCACATACATATAGATCAAATAAATTGAAATTAGAAAAAACACACATATATAAATAACTTGTATTTAAAAAAATCTAAAATTAATTTGTGTTTGCAAAAAAGTCTAGAAAAGTAATCCATGCACCTAAAACAAAACATACGTACCACGAATGGTACTTCAATTTAGAAAAACAACAACAACATGCAGTGTTGTTACTAACACGCACTAGTGCACCACGTTTCTTGTCACACCACCACGTATTTTAGCTATGTGTCCCATAAGATGCACCACACCATTAAATTGTGAAATAATTGGCCCAGTGTCGTGCTCTTTACCACACCAGTGTGTTTGTTGTACCTAAAGGCACCGCTAGGTTAAATTGTTTTACAACAACTTAAGCAATGTGATATGTTAATATGAACACACCAGTGTAACCGTGATATTGTAGCACCAACCTTACGTTCTATCATTTATTGGGTTGTATAGAGCACCAGTAACGGAGCATCCAATGAAACACCTCGACATGCAAAATCATTCAATATTTTCCTGATGCATTTCTTTTAACTGCACCAGCTCATTTCATTAACAAAGACTCACCCATGCGCTAAAATTTATGGTGCACAAAATTATCGGTGCACTTTGTTAAAATAAAAGCACCATTGTGTCAATTCTACTAGCGCAGGGGCATGTTGTTTAAAGGTCTGTTCTCTTTAGTAACACATCGAAGATAGGGCCTCACAAAAGATGCACCACTATGTTTATTTTTCAAAACCTATAGTGGTGTGTATTGTTATCATTTAGGCATTGGTGCTCCATGCTTATTATCACATCGCCATGTATTTTAGTGGTGTGTAGAATACGACATACCACACTGATAGATTATGAAATATTTTGCTTGGTCTTATGTTATTTATAGCATTGGTGCATTTGTTGGACCTATGGGCATTGTTAAGTTAAATTATTTTATCACAACTTAAGTGGTGTGATGTTTTACTACTAACACATCAGTGCTACCATGATATCAAAGCACCAATGTTTTGTTCAATGGTGCATTGTGAAGAATAGAGCATTGGTCACAGGGCATCCAATGAAACACCTTGCTATGCCAAGTCAGTCAATATTTTTCTCGATGCACTTTGTTAAACTAAAAGCATCGATGCACCAGTTCTACCAGAGCATCGTCATGTTGTTTAGTGGTGAGTTGTCTTTAATAACACACCGGTAATGGGGCCCCACAAAAGATGCACCGCTGTGTTTATTTTTCAAAACTTATCATGGACATATTGTTAGCATTTACCCATAGGTGCTCCAATATTATTGTCACATCGCCACATATTTTAGCAGTGCATCGAATAATACACACTACACTAATAGATTATGTACTATTATGCTCGGTGTTGTGTTATTTACAGCACCGGTGTGATTTTTGGACCTATGGATATTGTTGGGTTAAATTGTTTTATTGCAACATAAGTTGTGCAAAGTGTTACTACTAACACACCAGTGTGTTGATGTTTAGATTGGTTAAGATCCAAACAGAAACCTCACGAGGATAAATATCCCCTTGCATTTTTATAGAGGTGGTACTCCTCTTCATGTTATGGAAGTTATATCTTAATGTTATTGTATTGGGGATAATGCTATATAGTAAACCCCAAATCTTTATTTCTTTAAATAACTTAGTCATGAAAATGTCTAAGTATAAGATTATAGACTATAGTATAATATAAGAATGTATCGGTGATGGATCGAAGGTATGGTAAGAGTTTTAATAATTACCGTGGACCCGCGATAAGACTTAGTAAGAATAAGTTGTGAAAAATTATAAGTGATGAGAATCGGTTGGATGGAGGGTCATAGTATATGAAAGTCAGAAGTATCAATAACCCATGGTAAGTCATAAGAACATGAGGTAAGACTTGGTAAAAAAGAGTTGTGAAATTATTCTAAGAAATGGTGCATAATGAAGGTCATGGAAAAGTATATGGAAGTCATAAGGATCATTGACACATGGTAAGTCATAAGAAGATGAGGTAAGACTTGGTAAAAAAGAGTTACGAAAATATTATAAGTATGGGTGCATAATGAGGGTCGCGGAAATCAAAAGTGGGTTGTGAGGGTCGCGGAAATGAGGTATAGTCGTAAGAAATATCACCAACCCATAGTAATTCATAAGAAATATGACTAAGTGATGGAAAATGGAAAAAAAAAATATTGGAAAAGAGAATAAAAGAGAATGGAAATAAAAGAAAATAATAATATGAACGTATAAATGGTTAAGTAAGGAAATAGTAAGGAATGAAAAGAAAGAAAAATGGTTAAGTGTAGAATATGGAGTATGGAAAGTAGAGTGGAAGAGGGGAAAATGGCTAAGTATGGAGAGGAGAGTAAGAGAGAGAGAGGAGAGTAAGGAATGAAAAATAGAAAAATGGCTAAGTATGAAGAGAGAGGAGAAAGGAGAGGGAAGGAGGGGCACAACACTTAGAAAAAAATCTATTCTTCGAAGTTCTTATGTCAGACTTCTAGACAAAATTATGAGTATCTTAGGCATACAGAGTCGTCTTTTGATTCTATAAAATACAAGACGAAATTGAGACTAAGAGATACACCATGAGTTGGTGAGCATGCACAAATTCTTCCTTATAATAGTATTTTTTTAATTCTAAAGAGCAGAAAATCAAGGTGACCAAATTTTCAATCAACATGTTGTTGTTGTGATATTGGACCACCGACGTTTTGTTCAACGGTGCATTGTGAAACATAGAGCACTAGTCACGGAGTGTCCAATGAGACATATATTTATTCCAAGTCTATCAATATATGTATCAATGTGTTCTATAAACGACATCGGTGCATTTGGTTAAAATGGTTGCACCACTACATTAAATTTTATGGAACGTAAAGTTAGAATTGTGATTAATTAAATGGAACATTCTGGTGCAGAAACCAACTATGTGTCGATTGCAGGGCATCCCAAATTATGCACCATTTTTTTTAAATCATCGTGGTGCTCTTCCTTGAATGACACCATTACATACTTTTATATTAGACACATCAGAGGTGGTGCTTACTATGAATTTAGCAAAGAACACACTTCTTCGAGACGAGACGAATTGTTCAAGTGCACTACATGGAAATGGGAAAAAAAATTGAATTAAACGCCAAATTTCAAGCTAAATTGAAATTTTAATTGGATGAAAATGAAAATAGGAAGTTAATAAACAATTTACCTAAAATCTTATGTCTCGAGGAGGCATGGTTTCACCATTGAGAGGAAATGAAAATTCGTGGTAATTTCCAAAATTTGGAAATGTTTGGAATCTACCAATGGAGTTATATAAGTTGTTGTAGAGCACCAAATATAGGGTGTCATTGGAAGGAGGGTGAGAACTAGTTATTTCTTGAGATTTTGGAAGCATGGGATGAAGTGCAACAATTAAAATCGATTTTGTGATTTTTTTTTATTTACCCTATCATTGTGTGTCTAATGACAATGATGTGCATCGGGGCATAATGTTCAATGAACTCGTGTGCTTTGATCGATGCTTGTTATTTTTAATATAATGTATGATGATTATTTTTAATATTTAAGAATTGGTGTATTATTGTTTATGTGTGTACATACCATAAAGGTGCACCAGTAAAAAAACCCTGCAAAAACCTATGATCGCCAGCCTCCACTAACAACCTCTACTATAAACAGAGAAGGGATAGATTTTTTGTGGAGGTTCGGTAAAAACCTCTGCAAAAAATTGTTCTCCTTGTAATTTGATGTGAATAATGAAAACATAAACTGGCACAAACTTAGGTCCATGATGTTCAAAACCCTAAAATTCCACTTCTTTGACCCTTAAATA
This sequence comes from Picea engelmannii, assembly GCA_009831015.1. Lineage (NCBI taxonomy): Eukaryota > Viridiplantae > Streptophyta > Pinopsida > Pinales > Pinaceae > Picea > Picea engelmannii. The sequence goes on along the minus strand of ML777400.1, from coordinate 1,175,658 downwards.
AAGGATTTTTCATTTTGGTCCACCAACGTAATTTTTAGGAACTAACCCAAACTAACCCTTCTAGGTCCTAAATTCAATATTCTTAATTATAAGTCATAAATAAAGACATATGGTAACTAAGTGGATCCATTTTGGATCAATCATGTTTATGTTCACGTGGTTGACTACATAGTGTCTTGTTTCTCTCTTCATCCACCTATTGTTGGATAACTAAGGGGGGGGGTGAATCAATAATAGAGAAATTTAATCCTTTTTCACCATAAAATGTAAGTGTTATATTAATGTATCATTATCATACAATAGTTGCAGAGTAAATAAACAATGAATAAATGAGCTCACACACATAAACAATACACCAATGTTTTGTGTGGAAACCCAAAGCGGGAGAAAATCATGGAATGATTTTTCTTATATGTCTTTAAGAATTACATTCATTGGAAGCACCAACTTCCTTTGTTTTCCAGCTGCAACTAGAATGAGGCTCCAACCTCCTAGTTTCTCAGGATACAACCTGAACGAAGCTCCAACTCCCCAATTCTCTGGCTACAACCAGAAGGAGGATACAACCCCCTATGTTCTCTGGATACAACCACCTGTCATTTCCCTGTACAACCTCCCTGATGTTTAAGTAGAATGATGGAACCACTATCACTGTGAGATATATTGTTGTAAAATTGTACCAATAACCTGAACGATGCATCAAACTTTACCTCAACCTGTAATCAACTTGTACCATAAACAAGTGCATCAACCATGCACCAACCTGTACCAAACAACCTGTAGTCAACCTGTACAATAAAAAAGTGCATTAACCATGAACCAACCTGTACCTCAACCTATACCATAAACAAGTGCATCAACCATGTACCAAACCTGTACCTCAACCTATACCATGAATAAGTGCATCAACCATGTACCAAACCTATACCTCAACCTGTACCATGAACAAGTGCATCAACCATGCACCAAACCTGTACAAATAACATGTCATAACAACCTGTCCAAACAACCTATCACAACAACCTGTCTCATCAATCTTATCAACCAAATCATATCTACTCACCATGATCAATCACCAAGACAACTCTCAAAGATGTACATCAACCAAGCATAACACAAAAACTCATAATCATCACCAAGATCAATATGTGCTTCTCATAATATACCAATACAAGTATACTACATCATCCATAAACCATGTGTCAACAATAATACTAACAAGTTCCTATAACCATGTACCAAGTATGTACAAATCATGTATCAACTACTCATCAACTATGACTCATCAAGATGTACCAACATCATCAACTATACACCTCATGTATGTACCAACTCATCAACTACTTGTCTCAACCATGTACCCAACATGTACCTCAACCAAAATCTCTCATCAATTTCATCATCCAAATCTTATTTGTAACTCCATAATAGATATGGTGTATATGATCACATATCTACAAACCTTCCTTAACTTTAACAACAAGAGACTAGCATTTTCATCAAACTTTTCTTTAGTCTCACATGACTAGTTTTGGATAAGTCAACAACCCTAATTTGAAATAATAATAACTGTCTACCTATAATGAATAAAGATCTAAAAATAGTACACAATATTCTTCAGTGTGTTTTATGCAATTCATCCAGGTGTCACTACTTGGAACCTCTCAGAAAAGGAGTTATAGCAAAAATGGCATACGTTGTTGAATTATGGCTTATTCCAGATAACAAACTTGTAGAGCGTGCCCCGCACGAAATATTTGTTGTATGGATCAAAAAAATTTAGAAAAAAATACTACTGACTGTACTCTAACCAACACATTTGGTCTTACTTAATTTGGATCTATTATGAAGCAGTTATGACGTTTTTACCCGAAACATTTGTTTTAGACTAGTTTCGGGACTAACCACAAACCCTATTTTCCATGGAGTGTAACTCCAAAATTACAACGACCCACAAGATAAAATTTGTACCACATCTACTAGGATATTTTTTCTCAATGGCCTATCAATTTCACAGTCTGAATCATTCTAGAAAAAAAAATATTATGAAAATGGTGAGATGACCTGTAAATAACATACCTTAGAAAGCATCATCAAAAGAATTTATGATTTATCCTCCCTTAAATTTCAGCCTTCTTTACTTCACCTTCTCTCTGAAATTCGGCTTAGATATCCTTTGGTTATCTCAGTCACCTGTATATATTCAATATGCTCAAGTGTGATTCAAATGAGAGAGCCTTGCCTCTTATTTATACTTTCATGTAACTTCCTCAAGGGGTTACCTTTTAACCATCTTAACCCACTTTCCTTATTTTAGGGTTAACCAACTTCTAACCACTTGTCCAATTAGTAATTTATCCATTAAATTTATTAATTAAATAATTTATTTTGTATCCACTTTGACTTATAGTACACTCATCACTTTAATTTACCTCAAGGGGTTACCTTCTAACTATCTTAAACTACTTTCCTTATTTTAGGGCTAACCCACTTCTAACCACTTGTCAACTTAGTAATTTCTCCATTAAATTTATTATTTAAATAATTTATTTTGTATTCAATTTGAATTATAGTGCACTCATCACTTCACTTTATTATTTACCTTCTAAAATCTCTTAAACCACTTTGACTACTTTGACCTTTTGGGGATTCAAGCCAACATATGAGGGTCCACCAAATTTGTAAGGCCATAACTCTCAAACCGTGAGGAGTTATGTGACGTTCCACATACCCATCAGAATGTAAAAGATAATTTTGGTTTTGAATAGGTGTATCAACAAGATGGAGAAATAAAGGGAGAGGGAAGCAAACTATAGATCAATAGGCTACACCAATGGGCAATGGAGTCACAAACATCCTACTCATCGAAGGCACAAAAGATGCTCAACAGAAAACAAGATTATATGTTGATAGGTGGAAGAATGAAGAAGGAAAACATAATATAGAATGTTCATTAAACAAATATCCTCCCAATTTAATGAATCAACAAAACTTGAATATAAACAATGATTGATGGGAAAAATACAACAGATCCTCTGTTGCTTAGGGATCCATAAATCATTGACAGCCTTTGATCCTCAAATATGCAATATATTCAAATAAGAAGAAATATAAACAAATGAGTTACAATCTGAAATCACATCTCTCATGAGTCTCCAATAGCAGTAATGCCTACAATCCTAAAATGTCCACAAGCTTACAAATGAACACACACAGGAAAACTGCCTACTCCTACTCTCTCTAGCCTCTCTTGGATAATCCATCCCCTTGGTTCAAGAGATATTTCCTTCTTTAAATAGAAAATAGCATCCAAATGAATTAAAGAGGTCGAATCCCATCTCCTCCATTGGATTCTAAGCCTTGGAGATAGGTGGCAACAATCAAAGAGACAAAAATCCAACAAACTGTTATTTTTTAGGAATTTGTTGGAAGTCATTAATAAAATGTCTCCACCTCATTGCATGAGGCCTTTGTTGGAGCTAAATCTTAGGTGAAGGTGTCCCTTGACATCTAAAGTATCCTTGAGAATTCATTTTAACCCTCCTTGACATGTGGAAACCTCCCAACAAGGCGAATATCAAAATCGTGACTGCTACAGGAAATTAGGCAATGTCGTTGTAAAACAGTTGGGTAGTGCCACTTCTATGTCTAATATCTCTCAAACCATAAAACATTTTGAACAAATGAGAGAGGTTTTTGTTATTTGGCATGTTATGAACAAAAATATCCTCCATTTTTTAAAAATACATTTTCAATTATTTAGAATCCAAGTTTCAAGTTAGTGACTTAAAAATGGTAAAATAACTCTGCACAATTCATTTTCTGCCAAAAATATTAGGTAGCGCCACTTATTTTGTGCCTGTGTGCAAGTTTAGGTAGCAATGTCAAAATGAAGCACCTTCAATCTTGAATGTGTGTAGATCAGTTGGTGGTCTTTTATAATGTCAAACCCATTGTGTTTAGGTGTCTTGGCAGTATAGTAGGTTGTGCACTTTACCACTGAGGGAGTTAACACTTTAGCAAAAACCTAAAACTATGATAGTTAGGCCTCTTCTAGATGCAAATTCGTGTGCTAACATAGGATCCATGGGGGATAGATTCCTCAATGTGAGGATCTAAGAACTCTTATAGTTTCAGTGGCTTATTCTAGGGTTGCTCCCAACCTTTAACCTCTCCAATCTGCTTTGATTTGTGACCTTCATCTGAAACTAAATGCAAATGAAAACTGAAACTGACAAAAATGATGAAAATGATGCTTGTTGAGAAAGCTTATTGCACACACATACTCTAATTATTGGGAAGATGAATCATTCAAGTTACATGAAACAACCAATGAATCCATTTCATCATTTTTTCTACTGTTTGAAGCTTTGAAATGTGCCTCCTTAAGCACCAGAGATAATTCTTACTTGAAGGCACGTCAAAGAAACATTTGGCAATAAACTTTCCATTGAAGAAATAAATGAGCCTAGGCCCACTTTCTTCTTGCAGACAGGCTGCAAATGGATCCTGAAAAACATCATCAATACTTTCCCCTGTGACATTGTTTTGTGTTAAAAGGAAAAGTATCGCATTAGGTCCTTCCTCCACTGTGCTTGGTTGTTGTATGGCTTGCTGATTTTTTGATTCATCCTCAATGCATATGGACTTGGTCTACTTCTGGTCATGAGGTGTATTAGGAAAAATGCTTAGTGATGCTTGTATTTATTTAATTTCAACCTTTATCATCTGATCACATGGAACTTGATCTTAGTTGCTTGATGGAATTGAGCTTGTGTCTTCAAGAGGAATAGGGGGTTGATAGGGCAATTCATCACAATTAGAAGTGCTTGGGAAACTACATTCTTCTATCTTGTCTTCTGATTGTGAGGGATATTCATCATAGCTTGGCTTATGGTCCCAATTTCTTAGTTTTTTACGTTCTAAACTTAGACTATCATCTTCTCCTTCTTTTTCAGCAACAACAATATGACATGAGGGTTGAAACAAGTTATTGTTGCTTTGATGGGAAGGGTATTTTTCTGATGTAAGGTCTTCAACAAATTGTTCATAAAAATCATCTTCATAATCATCATACAAAGGTGAATCAATGACCATTTGACTATTAATGGCTGAGGGGATTAGTACTAGATGGGACAGCTAGTTGTTCAGTGAAAACATCCTCATAGTCATCAAAACTTGGCAAATCATGGCACACTAGTTCATTAACAATAGGAGGGATTACAACAACAACTAGTAAGATATGAATTCGTTCATGACAAGATGCAACATTATTCTCATGATGAAATAAATATGAACCTAAGATGACCTCTTGACTTAAAGAATCGAGAAAAGGAGGAGAAAGGGAAATGATGGATTGTCCATATTGATCATTCTCTTGGGGACCTATATTTTGACATGAATGATGCATTTGTTCTTCAAATTTAGGAAAATCATTATGAAACTCATCATCTAATTCCTACGGTCTATAATCATCCCCTTCATCATCACTACTAGAGGAATCACTTGCTGAATCTTGAATATATGATGCACACCCCTCACAAAAATTCTCAAAAAGTCTTTCAGCTAGATAAATTATCTTGCAATGAGAATAAAAAACATCATGAAAGTCCTTCAAAGATGAAATACTAGAAGAAGGGAGTGTTCTAAACCATTGTCTTGCGTCGCCTTCCAATGAATACATGAACATTTTCATCAATATATCTTCATGATGGATGTCAAGTTGTTGCATCAAAGCATGAAATTCATGAACATGCTCAAAATGGTTGTCATCATCACCTTCATAAAATCTGGGCAACAGATCTTTCCATTCATCAATTTGAGTCAGAAGATGTGGATAACCATCTATCGCTGAGAAATTGAGTGGGGCAAACCTCCTAGTGAGGATATCCTTCATAGCCATTTGATTTTTCCCATCCCTAGTGGAGTCACCAACATATTCTGAACAATGGAGTTGCCATGGTGAATGTGCATTCTTGAAGGTGTCCAACTTCAGTCACCATCCAAAGCTGGAGCTATGCAATGTCGTTCTTCCCAGGGAGCTTTTCAATCTACTCAAATCCATCCCCGGCAATGGCACAAAAAATGTTAGCACTGAAATTCACACTTTGACTGCTAAAGTGTAAGCTCAGCACCCATCAGAATGTAAAAGATAATTTTGGTTTTGAATAGGTGGATCAACAAGATGGAGAACTAAAGGGAGAGGGAAGTAAACTGCATATCAGTAGGCTACACCAATGGGTAATTAAGTCACAAACATCCTACTCATCAAAGCCACAAAAGTTGCTCAATAGAAAACAAGATTATATGTTGATAGGTGGAAGAATGAAGAAGGAAAAAATAATATAGAATGTTCACTAAACAAATATCCTCCCAATTTAATGAATCAACAAAACTTGAATATAAACAACGATTGATGGGAAAAATACAACAAATCCTCTGTTGTTTAGGGATCGAACCCATTGTGTTTAGGTGTCTTGGTAGTATAGTAGGTTGTGCACTTTACCACTGAGGGAGTTAACACTTTAGCAAAAACCCAAAACTCTGATAGTTAGGCCTCTTCTAGATGCAAATTCTTGTGCTAACAGATACCATATCCAAACTCTTATGCTCCTTTGAGATATCTGAAAATCCTCTTCACTGCTAATACATGTGATTCCTTTGGTGTTGCTTGAAATCGTGCCACTTGTCCAACTACCTGAATTACATCTAGTCTGGATGTTGTAACATATAGTAAGCTACCAATCATTGATATGTATTGTCTCTGGTCTGTAGAATTTGAATCATCATCTTTGATCAACTTGCAATTGGTTTGCATAGCAGTGGTAACTAGTTTGCAATCTTCCATTCCAAACCTCTTTAACATTTCTCTGATATACTTAGTTTGAGAAATAAAAATTCCTTGGTTGCTTTGACATATATGAAGACCTAGAAAGAAGGATAGTTCTCCAAGTAATGACATTTCAAATTCATTCTGCATATCCTTTGCAAATTTCTGGCTTAACCTGTCATTAGTACTTCCAAAAAAAATATCATAAATATAAATTTCAATTAATAAAATACTACCTTGAGTTACCTTGATGTAGAGGTTGTTGTTTACACTTCCTTTCCATAGTTCATAGGAAGTTTTTTCATTGTTGTTTCTGAGGATTACTCTGTTTTGAATGTGAATTGTTGTATGCACTGCATGTGTCCAAAAAATATCTGTCAATTTGGAATCCATTAGCATTGTTCGAGCCATTTCCTATGTAATTATCATCCATTATGATAACGTTTATTTGTCTCTGAACCACTCTTTGAACCAATCTATGAATCCATGCTCTTGTCCACTTTCATATATCTATCTAAACCTGCTAATTATTCTTACAAATCCATCTCTATCCATACTTTCCAAGACTCTACTTGCGCAATTGTCAATAATGTTGACCCATTTATCACTATATTATCATGAAGTCTTGATTAATCTATCAAACTGTACTTGTGCTAACTGGTTTCTCTAGATTTGTTTTCTCAAACTATACAAGTTTCTCAAAGGATGTTTCTTTGGTCTACCGCAGCTATGGCATAGACTCCCCTTGTCTAATATTCATATTACCTGGGAGTCTCTAAGTCGAATGGCTCAGAACAATTCTTTCTCTAATGTGTATTCATCATCATCTTCATTGGTAGATTCATCATCTCTTTGATCTCTGACTTCTTTCTTTTTGTTTATGGATTCATCTTTCACTACAATACTTGAAAGTACAATATCTTGAACCTATTCCTTATTTACTTGTCCTTCTTTTCTTTCATTTATTTTCCAAACCTTTCTATATCTGACATCCTTCTTTTTCTCTGTAGATTTTTCTCCATCTCGTTTTATTTCCAATCTTGCGATCTTTGGGACCTGGTCTTTGTTTACCTGTTCTTCCTATTTTCTTATCCATACTTTCTTGTATCTGATATCAGTGTTCTCTTTCATGGAAGTATCGATCATGCTTCTACAATCATGAGCTATGTGTCCATAGTTATGACATTTGTGACATTCAATGTTACGTGGGGCCACATAGGAATTTCTTGCTTGAACGTTTATTGTATAATCCCTACAATCTGCAACCTTATGTCCAAAGTTAGTACAATAAAAACAATGACCATAAAAGAAATTTGCATACCTGGGAGTGAATGATATTCTTTATGGTGTAGTCCTTCTGAATTTTTGCCTTGAATCTTCTTTGTGTCTTGAACATGGATGGTCTTCTTGAATATGTATCTTTATTAGTTTTCTTAGATTATGGTTGACCATGATTCATTCCTTTAAGTACTTCTGTATAACTCTTTCTATTTTCTTCTGTTAAGACCTAATATTGGCTCATTACCCCTTAATTGGGGCATATTATATTAGTAATGTTATTTTATTTATGTCATCTTTAGGAAATTAGTTGTAATTATACCTCCTAGTCTCCTATATATACCAAGGAGACATTTTCATTTTGAATCATCTTGTACTTGAACATTTAAGTGGGGTAAAAGGAGGTTGCCCCCTTGAAGAGGCTTATTATCTGAAATTATCTCTTTT
>ML777400.1:1147272-1162800 GCA_009831015.1 Picea engelmannii | reverse complement strand
CCATTTATGGCACTTTATGGATACCACCCTCCTTCCATCACTTCTTCTCTAAAAGAAAAATCTAAGGTTCAAGCAGTGGAAGATCACATCGAGAATCAACAACAAGTTCTCCAAATCTTGAAGGACAACCTGACCATGGCACAGAATTGCATGAAACAACAAGCAGATCAACATCGTAGTGAAAGAAGTTTTGAAGTAGGGGATTGGGTGTTTTTAAGACTACAACAATACAAACAGATGTCCCTCAAGCAAGCCAAGAAAGATAATAAATTATCACCAAAGTACTATGGCCCTTATAAGGTGTTGAAAAAGATTGGTACTATGGCATACAAATTAGAGTTGTTTGCATCTTCACGAGTACACCCAGTTTTCCATGTTTCATGCTTAAAGAAGGTTATAGGCAACAAGATCTTGGTTCAAACTATATTGCCAGAACTTGACGAGGAAGGAAAAATCATATTGGAACCTGAAGCCATCACTGGCACAAGAATTCGCCAGCTGAGGAATAGATCCATTTCAGAGTATCTCATTAAATGGAGGAAACTACCGGCTGAAGATTCCACTTGGGAAGATGAGTCTTTTATACAGAAGCATATAGAGTTACTCAAGCATTGCGGACAACACTTGTCTCAAGGGGAATGGCATGTTAAGCCCTAATATTGGATCATTACTCCTTAATTGGGGCATATTATATTAGTAATGTTATTTTATTTATGTCGGCTTTAGGACATTGGTTGTAATTATACCTCCTAGTCTCCTATATATACCAAGGAGACATTTTCATTTTGAATCATCTTGTACTTGAACATTTAAGTGGGGCAAAAGGAGGTTGCCCCCTCGAAGAGGCTTATTATCTGAAATTATCTCTTTTTCAAGGCGTTGAGTACTTTTTTTGAGGTTTTTCTATGCTATATTGGTATTTGGTTCTTAACATCCTCCTTCTTCTTTTCTAGCAACGTAGAGTGCTTCTCTTCATTCTCTACAACTAATGTGGATGTTTTTGTCTCTTCAATGTTCTTGTTCAGCTTGACGATTTTGACTCTTAGTGTGACAAATTCTTCTTCAAGATTCTCAACCTCTTCTTCTTTCTTCATTATCTGGGACTTCATGACCTCTTATGCTCTCTTTGCTTCTTCAAGTTGGATTTTCAATGTAATTATTTCTTCTTCCAGTCTTCTCTCTTCTTGACCAAACTCTTCCTCAAGTTTGTTTAAGTCATTGGTTCTTTCCTTGATATGATCCATCAGTATATTTTCTCTCTTTTCGGCTTCTTCCTTTTGTGCTTCTATGTTGGCTTCTACACATTTTTTTTGATATTCTAGAGTTTATTCAATTCTTATGGCCTCTTCTAGTGGAGCTCTTAAATTCTTGATGACCTTCTGATCTTTTTCGGAACCTTGAACACTTTCCTTTTTCTTCATCAATTCTTTCTTAGATGACTTGTTTTCTTATATTTCTTTCTTTAGATATTCAATTGCACTAATCAATTTTTCTCTATAATCAACTTATGCTTCTTCATACTCTTCCTCTTTTGAATCTGTTTGACATGATGATCATATTTCTTCTTGTTCTGTATCTGTATCTTCTTTGGCATTTTCTGAATATGTGATGGGTGAAGAATATATGTCATGTAACTTATCCCAAAGTTCTTTGGTTGATGAACATTTACCAACCTTTTCTCTCACCAGATTAGGTTATCCTTCCCAGATGAAATCCATTGTTATTTTGTTATTCTTCTTCAATTCCTTCTTGGTTGCAGTCTTTTCCCTTTTTGAACTATCATATCCTGTAACAATTGATAGCCAAATATAATGTCCATATTCCTGTAAAAATAATTTTGTCCTTATGCTCCACATCTCATACTTAAAACCATTATGACCATTAAACATTGGTACTCCATTCTCAGGATAATCCATGATCTCCTTCCAGTGGTTAAATTGTTTCCTAAAGGAAACTTCTCTAATACCAATTGTTGGATTACTGAGAAGGGGGGTGAATCAGTAATAGATAAATTTAATCCTTTTTCACCATAAAATGCAAGTGTTATATCAACATAGCATTATCATCCAATAGTCGCAGAGTAAATAAACAATGAACAAATGAGCAATCACACACATACATAGTACACAAGTGTTTTACGTGGAAACTCAAAGCGGGAGAAAACCACATAATGTTTTTTCTTATATGTCTTTAAGGATTACATTCATTGGAATCACCAACTTCCTTTTTTTTCCAGCTGCAACTGGAAGGAGGCTCCAACCCCCTAGTTTCTCAGGCTACAACCTGAAGGAAGCTTTAACTCCCTAATTCTCTGGCTACAACCCCCTATGTTCTCTGGCTACAACCACATGTCCTTGCCCCGTCCAACCGCCCTGACATATAAGTATAATGATGGAACCACTGTCACACTATCACTATGAGATATATTGTTGTAAACTTGTACCAAACAACTTGTATCAATAACCTGAACCATGCATCAACCTGTACCTCAACATGTAAACAACCTTTACCATAAACAAGTGCATCAACCATGCACCAACCTATCCCAAACAACCTGTAGTCAACCTATACCATAAACAAGTGCATTAATCATGCACCAACATGTACCTCAACCTATACCATGAACAAGTGCAACAACCATGTACCAAACCTATACCTCAACCTGTACGATGAACAAGTGCATCAACCATGCACCAAACTTGTACACTTAACATGTCACAACAACCTGTCCAAACAACCTATCACAACAACGTGTCTCATCAATCTTATCAACCAAATCATATCTACTCACCAAGATCTATCACCAAGACAACTCTCAAAGATATACATAAACCATGCATAACACAACAACTCATAATCATCACCAAGATCAATATGTGCTTCTAATAATATACCAATACAAGTATGCTACATCATCCATAAACCATGTGTCTATAATAATACTAAACAAGTGTCTCTAACCATGTACCAAGTATGTACAAATCATGTATCAACTACTCATCAACTATGACTCATCAAGATGTACCAACTCATCAACTACTTATCTCGACCATGTACCCAACATGTACCTCAACCAAAATCCCTCATCAATTTCATCATCCAAATATGATTTGTAACTTTGTAGTAGATCTAGTGTATATGATCACATACCTGCAAACATTCCTTAAATTTAACAATAAGAGACTATCATTTTCATCAAAATTTTCTTTAGTCTCACATGGCTAGTTTTGGATTAGTCAACAACCCTAACTTGAAATAATCATAACTATGTACCTATAATGAATAAAGATATGAAAATAGTACACAATGTTCTTCATTGTGTTCTATGAAATTCCTCCAGGTGTCACTACTTGGAACCTCTCAGAAAAGGAGTTATAGCAAAAATGGCATACCTTGTTGAATTATGGCTTATTCTAGAGAGCGAACTTGTAGAGCGTGCCCCGCACGGAATATTTGTTGTATGGATATGAAAATTTTACAAAAAATACTAAATATTGTACTCTAACAAACACATTTGGTCTTACTTAATTTGGATCTGTTATGAATAAGTTATGATGTTTTTACCCGAAACACTTGTTTTAGACTAGTTTCAGGACTAGCCACAAACCCTATTTTCCACGGAGTGTAACTCCAAAACTACAACGACCCACAAGCTGAAATTTGTACCACAACTACTTGTATATGTTTTCTCAATGGACTATCAATTTCATAGTCTGAATCATTCTAGAAAAATCTTTATTGTGAAAATTGTGAGATGACTTGTAACTAACATACCTTAGAAAGCATCATCAAAAGAATTTATCCTCCCTTGAATTTTGGCCTTCTTTACTTCACCTTCTCTCTGAAATTCGGCTTAGATATCCTTTGGTTACCTCAGTCACTTGTATATATTCAATATTCCCAAGTGTGATTCAAATGAGAGATCCTTGCCTCTTATTTATACTTTCATGTAGCTTCCTCAAGGGGTTACCTTTTAACCATCTTAACCCAGTTTCCTTATTTTAGGGTTAACCAACTTCTAACCACTTGTCCAATTAGTAATTTATCCATTAAATTTATTAATTAAATAATTTATTTTGTATCCACTTTGACTTATAGTACACTCATCACTTCACTTTACCTTAAGGGGTTACCTTCTAACCATCTTAAACCACTTTCCTTATTTTAGGGCTAACCCATTTCTAACCACTTGTCAACTTAGTAATTTATCCATTAAAATTATTATTTAAATAATTTATTTTGTATTCAATTTGAATTATAGTACACTCATCACTTCACTTTATTATTTACCTTCTAAAATATCTTAAACCACTTTGACTACTTTGACCTTCTGGAGCTTCAAGCCAACATATGAGGGTCCTCCAAATTCGAAAGGCCATAACGCTCAAAGCGTGAGGAGTTATGTGATGTTCCACATACCACCAGAAATGCATGACATGTACTATCCATATAGAATAGTATTACCTACAAATATATCAAAACTCATAACATTATACATCAAACAAACATGGGTCCATTACCCAAACCTGGGTTCTCCAACTTCACATGGCCATAACTCTCTAACCGTGAGGAGTTATGTGATGTTCCACATACCACCAGAAATTGCATGATATGTACTACCCATCTAGAATAGTATTACCTTCAACTATATTAAAACTCATAACATTATACATCAAACAAACTTGGGTCCATTACCCAAACCTTTGTGCTACTGGAATTCGCTACTAGAATTTCTCCAAGGGTTGGCATCAATCACTAAGGGTTGACATCAATCTACAATATCACTCTTGAATGGTTGAGATCAATGAAAACCAAAAATCCATACCAATTGTCCATCAAGCTAAGCCAAATTTTTTCCACCTATATGATTGTCCAACTTCATCTTTTGTCACAACCTTTCATATTCCATTAATGCATTGCTTCATCCTAACATGTTGTTCTCCTATTGCATTGTTCTCTTATTGTCTTGCTCACCCTATGCACTCACCATGGGGCCATTTTTTCATACTTCTCTTTGATTGTGTTTTGTGTATTTTCATGCTTTATCATCATTGTTGTCCATGTTGATGTCCTCCTTGGCATGCTCCATCATTAATGACAACGTGCTTTCTTCCTAAATGTTAAAACCACTCACTACATCATATGATGTATGCACCAATCTACCATGTCCCACTCACACTTTTTATTCATGTTTATTTTCATCTCTTATCACACACTAACCACACCCTTGGAATTTTTCTATCACATGCGATCCACACTCTTACTTAAAATTTTTTGTATCACATGTTATCCACACTCTTTCTTATATCTTTACCTCGTACATTATCTACACTCTTTCTTAGATTTATTCATGGATGATCTCACATCAAAAAATTGTATGGATATCATCATTATAAAAATTAAATAAATAATTAATCCCAACAATACTCTAACCTCATGCACTAAAGCAAGGAATCATAGAGAACAACCAATGACAATAACAATATATCATTGGACTCCAAAGTTAATTTAGATTAAGTTTACTTGCCATCGAGACATGCTTAAAAAATGAGCATACCATAAACAAATTATATGGCATGTGTGTCTCTAGGAACCACCATTACCATTTATTTCCTCGTATTGTAGATGTCCTTGTTTCGGTGGTTGGTGGGATGGAAAAGGTGTGCATTTGTTTAAAGGGGGGTGAGGACGTCCATTTGTTTAAAACAAGGTGAGGATGTGCATTTGTGTGATGAAGGTGATGACTTGAAATATTTTAAAGCAATATACTAATTTGATAATAGGGATGTCTGTATGGGACACCTTTTCATGATTATTGATTTCCTTTTTAACAGCAAGACCTCTAGTATAGAGTGTCTTGTAACATCCAATTTGACCCAAACCATTCTAGAAGATCTATATGAACTCCACAAACTTTTGCAATTGCATTGGAGATGAGATTGAGAGGACCAAAAATAAAACACCTTTGTAAATCAACTTTCACATATGGTGGAGTTCAATTTACCATTTATGTATTGCTCCTGTCACTTATTTGAGCATAATAACATTTACTATTTGTTTCTATTTTTTGTTTTTGTTTTTTTAACGGAAATGGTTGATTTGATATTAACAAAAAAGTTGCAGCAAAGTTGTACAACAAACTAATACATTGATATTTTAATAGGAGTTGAAGAGAACTATTCTAATACAATCTTTCACCCTTCCTATCAAGCAATACATTAGCTAAATCAGTGTTTTTTCTAAAACAAATTACAAGTGTAAATTCTAACATAATCCCCAAGCAACAAAGAAAATTCAAAAAGCACAGAAATACAAATCTAGAAGAGTTTGAGTTCAGTATCCACATGGTTCTAACCAACAGTATCCATAACTAGCCTGTGGAAAAATTGTTTCATCGTGATTCCACCATGCTTTATGATTGACCCCACTGAGTTGAGTGACTGATTATGAGCCATATTTTGAAAATCCATCAATTTTAATACAGTCTGTTTGAGAGATTTATTCAGCTATCTCAACTCCTAAATTGCTTTTGCTTGATTGTTGACTTCCTCCATGATTAATGCAATTTCCCTTTCACGAGTCTCCCCCTACACATGCTCCAAGATTCCAAGCAAGAAATGGTGTTTTTTTTAACCATAGTTCTAGGCTCATGTACTCTTATTTGTCTCCTTAACTCCTGGAATTCACATGCATTACAATTGAAGTTATGCTTGTGGTCACACCACAATGTAATTGTTGCCTGTCTAGAGACAAAT
This sequence comes from Picea engelmannii, assembly GCA_009831015.1. Lineage (NCBI taxonomy): Eukaryota > Viridiplantae > Streptophyta > Pinopsida > Pinales > Pinaceae > Picea > Picea engelmannii. The sequence goes on along the minus strand of ML777400.1, from coordinate 1,156,045 downwards.
TCATTATGAGCTTCAGACAAAGCTCCAAAATCCAACCTAAATATAGACCATTGAACCTAGGAAGAACACCAAAAGAAACACTATAATGAGAAGAAAAGGGTTAAAATACCAAACCAAGTAAAAAAAAATGTGATCCCAAAGAACCCTATCTTGTAGATCAAACACCCAGAGAGGTTTGCATGGAAGGACCCAATGACTACCAAGTGTTGATGCAAAAATGTGCAACAAGAGTCCTGCCTGCAAAAGGAATTATATTTGTTCTATTACTATAGTATATAACTAATAGGTGGGACCCCTTAGAGAGACTATATTAAGTTGATTTCGCTCCTTTTCTTTAAAAAACAAATGCAGCTTGCAAACAAATGACTTGATTACAGTTTTGTATTCTATCCTATCATACATGCACAAATGGTTTCTTGGATAACGATCTATGATGCTCATCATATTTATATGATATTAAATATATCATCGCCATGTTTAAAAGCAAAAAATGAAGTAAAAGACTCATTGTGCCAATGCTATGCTACTTAAAATTATAAGGTTTTGAATATTGTTGTTATAATATGGATTATGATATATTTAAAACATGGTTAACTTCTATCATATCCATATATATCATATAACAACAATGGTATCATGTTAAGTTTGCAATATCATACAAGGATGAATGAAGTTGACATGCAATAAGGTTCACATATCATATGGCTACCTGCATATGTCGCATCTCTTGATTGTTAAGTTGGCATTTTTGGTTGATAAGGTGTTGACACTTTATGTAATTTGTGAATGTGGTATAGTGGTGGAATATGTTATCGTTGTGAGCTCGATAACATTCAATGCATGGTACCAAATCTCATGTTTGAGTCTGAGCTGGTGATTGAGTGTGATCCATCGTGTAATGTTTGATTGGTTATCATGGAAAGGTTGGTGAGTTTGGTTTTTTCAAGGCAACATGAATTAAAAGAAAGTTAATACACTCTCCATTGGGTTTCTTGCATGAGGTATACCACCTTTTTCACTGTCACTTGTTTGGAAATGTGTTGTTTCTCTCAGCTGAGGGTTTTAAGTTTGAAGATCATATTGGTGGTTGGATAACGATCTTGGGTTGTTCTTGTGTATCTATTTAGTTGAATTGGACAAGTATGAACAAATTTTTACTCTTATGACATCAATAATCTACTCTGCTCAGATAATTTTGAATATTGGCTCAAATTGGTTGCATGTTGTATGTGTGTTATGAGTGTGACTTTATGTTGTGCATGGATATTTTAAGGATTGTTAATGGCAAGTTTTTATACATTTTTGGTTGAGTATGAAATAAATAATGACTCGGTTTTGAACACCGTTGATGCTTATGACATGGGTTTTACATTACAACTTACATTGCAGTTTGGTTTGAAAGGGAAAATATTTTCAAGTGAAATACAATCTTACCAGCATTGATTGCATTCTAGTGTTGCTATAGTCAAGGTTTGGTGTTGAAGATCATTGGTTTCTTTCATTTGGTATGGGTTTTATTTTAAGAAAAATAAATGGAACATGCAGTGTACGCTACCAGGGTTCTCATTTTGACTGCTTCTATACTTCGTTCAAAAAGAAATATCAAATAATTGTGTAGGCTCATTATAGTAGTAGCTCGATTTGATTGAGACAATTGTCTTGGGTATATAGATGGATTTCAAACTGGGTCAATCTAATATACATCTTGTTGGTGTTGGTTTGACTCCACTTGCAGTTAATGGGTTAAGGCTTATGATTTAGAAGGATTCAAATCTAGGGTTTCGAATTACCTATATTATACTCTTTTATTATATTATAATCTTGGTTGTGGTCATCTTACTATTTTTGGAGATTCGAAACTTGTTGTGAATTTAGTTAGAAAAATATATAAGTTGAACAACACGTTACTTAAAAGATACACCCAGTTTGTTTGGGCATTAATCTCAAATCTATTGTCTTTCAACATCACTCATATTAAAAGAGAACTTAATTCTATGGCTGACAGGTTAGTTGTTTTTGCAGCCTCACCTACAAGACAACTATTGCCTCAGAGACTAGATTGTATGTTTATGTCTCTTTACCGACCTCACCTTTCTGATACTATGGAATCTTGGCAAGTTTTTCTAGATGATGAAGGTATTTGTGCCTTCATACAGAATGAATTTTTACAAGCCTAAGGAGATCATTTCCCTTGAAAACAATTAAATACCTAAAGGATTAACTCCTCTTGAAAGTTCATTCTCAATGAGTGATGTAAGAAATAAAAATAATAATAATACGAGTCTAAAAGAAAAGTGGAGGATACCATCCTCATGAACATTGGAACCCCCGAATCCCAAAAGATTATTAAAATAGGTGCTCAATGTTCTGATTAAGAAAAGAACAAGTTCATGGACTTGTTCTAAGAATTTCCGGTTGTTTTTGCCTGATCTTATGAGGATCTTTGTGGTTTTGATCCTAATATTATACAGTATGTCATTCCCATTAAGGAAGGGGAAAATATAGTTAGGCCGAAACAGAGACCTGTGAATCGTGCACTCGAAGCTACAATCCGAAAATAACTGGAAAAACTTCTAAATTCTCATATAATCTCTTCGGTTAAGTATATTGAATGGGTATCAAATCTTGTTCCTGTCCAAAATAAAATGGATTAGATTATGCTCTGCGTTGTTTTCGTGCTTTAAATAGAGCAAGTGTAAAAGACAACTTTCCACTTCCTAACATGGAAATGATCTTATAATAAGTTGCAGGATTTGAAATGATGTCCTTACTTGACGGTTTTTCTAGTTATAATCAAATTAGTATCAAGAGGGTCGATAAATATAAAACCACATTTACAACCCGTTGGGGCACCTTTGCTTACGAACGAATGTCATTTATCTTGTCTAATGCAGGTGCCACTTTTCAGAGAGTTATGCAGTTAACTTTCAACAATATAATTGATAAGATAATTCAAGTTTATCTTGATGATTTAATAGTTTATTCCAAAACCCGATAAAATCATTTTGATCATCTTCAAAAAGTCTTCATGTGATGTAGAAAACTTGTCATTTCTTTGAATCCTTCGAAGTCTATTTTCGGTGTCACACAAGGTAAACTTATTGGTCATATTGCTTCTAATTTAGGAATAAGCATAGATCCTGAGAGGTTTGTCGCGATCCTAAATCTCCTTTCCCCTGTTTATTTTTCAATAAGTAAGGCTTAAGCATGAAGTTCATTCCATTTTAGCATTTTACTTAAACGATGAACAATTTGTTGTAGCAACCAAGATCACAAGAAGAAAGAACATGCACAAGTACACAAGAAGTATCCTAGGAAACCCTTCTACACAAGGGAAGAAAACCCAGCCAATCCTTTGCTATATTATTCAAGACAAAGACCATTACTATTGATATTTGAACAACATCAAGAAGACATTCTCTTAGAATAACAATTAATAATATGATTATTGATTATTAAATATCATATATAATATGTAAATGATAATAATAAATAGCTATTGATTATTAAAGGGACACATCATTTCATGTATGGTCACCATATGTTACCTATATATGGAACACTCATCATTTTAATAATATATTGATCATATCTTATATGAAGAACAACAACATGGTATCAGAGAGGGACTGGGTTTGACTCCCTCACGGGAGAGACCAGGAAAATGAGAGAGATAGCTTTTGTTTTATGTGAAGATTTCTACATGTCTACATGAGAGATGATTCTTAGAGATGCATAATGGAGTTACAAGATGGGAGATTGAGTAGGAAGTCAAGAGATCATGACACCCAAAATTGACATAATGTGGGTTTGATAAAAAATAAAAATAAAAATCAACACAATGAACTTGTGAAGAGAACAAGACGAGTACCTACAAGAGAGGATTCCCAATGAAGAAGAAAACATAGGCAAGAGGAGGTATTGGTTCTATTTTCGATTTGTAAGGAAAATCATAGACAACTCTGTAGTTGTTGGTATCCTTTGTGCAGTTATGGGTGGACAAATGTATCGAGCTGATGAGCATATGGAGATAGGTGTGGGCCACAAAGCTTAGATTCCTAAATGTTCATGGGTGTTGTGTTGTATCTCTGGAAAGTTCTCACATTTAACATGTCCCCACGTGATATTGTCATGGTCTGAATCCAATTTCCAATCATAAAGAGTGAAGGAGGGCAGCTGGCAGAAATAGATGAACCTGTGCATGATGGTGTATGCCCTCAGCCCAAATCCTCACAGGAAAGGTGAAGGGGAGACTTGCAGAGTCTCTTGAAGGTGCAGGCCAAGCATCAGACTAGAACATCGAGGCTATAGTAGTGGAGAAAGTGCTACCCCTTTCAAGTCGCAATAGGCCATGAGGTTATGGTTTGACTTGGTACCCTTCATAAGGCCAATGAAACAAGATCCCCTCCCCTCATGAGTTTGATTCTTGTTGACTGAAGGGACTTGTGTAAACTAGTCATGTCCATTTCTTGTAATTGGGGTTAGATTTTGTACGAATTGGGTATCATGCCTTCGATTTGATATGATACTTTGGAAGCGAGCATTTATCTATGTGATGTATGTTGAGTGAAAGACCATAAACTCAAGGAATGTTATAATATAATGAAGTATTCATTAAATATAATGGTGCTAGATAATGCAACGGATTGAATTCAACATGCTCATCCAACTTATTGATATAAACCCTCAATAACTTAATGTTAGAATAGAAATTGTGAATGGAATCATTATAATGTTTGGTCGAACAACCCTTAATACTTTTCTGCGTGAATAAAGATAAGTAAATATAGTTAATGCCTGAGGTTGGAAACTTTAGGATATTTTAGGTGTCTAGTATGCATTCATGGACCCAAGGACAAAAGGACCAAGCTAGACCCTTCAAGAAGAAAGGGTACATTTGTGGGGTACAGTGAGTTTTCGAAGGCATATCGGATCTACATCCCTGGTCAGAGACAAATTGAGGTGAGCAGAGATGTTACCTTTGAGGAGGAGGTATCCTTTAAGAGATATAGAGGATGTCAAGTGGAGATTGATCCAATTGATCCCATTGATCATGTAGCTCAATTTAATGCTTCTAGAGATATTTCAGTAGGTTAGAAGATCCTCGGACCTGTGGGTTATGGGCCCACCACACTTCCGTTGTGACACTTTGATGGGGGTTGGGAGCGCAGTGGACAGAAAGAGAACCTTTGGGTGTTGCTTCACTTTGGGATCTTCCATGGTTACCTGGTGTAGAAGGAAACAACTTTTGTGGTTTTGAGCACAACAGAAGCAGAGTACATTGCATTAAGTATGATAGTCCGTGAAGCAGTGTGGATTCGCAATCTCCTTGCATATTTATCTGAACATGTGCTAGATTTCACCATTATTCATTATGGTAATCAAAGTTGTGTGAGGATCTCTAATAATCCAGTTTTTCATGGAAAATTGAACCACATTGAGATCAAGTACCATTACATCTGAGACATGGTGCAGAGGAACAAAGTATTGGTGCAATACCTTCCTACAAATGAGCAGGTTGTTGATGTTCTTACCAAACTAGGATGAAGTTCAAGTACTTTCATGACAGACTTGGTGTGGTAGAGAATGCCTCCGTTGCTGAGAGGGAGTGTTGATGTTTTCATATTCCTGAGACATTCTCCAGACCTTACTCCTATGTGACTGAGTTGAGTTGATCTGTGATGACACTTATCCGAGAATGGATAAGTGTGCTTGGGCTTATAGCCCAATGTCCCATGTGGAGAGCACGTGAGGACATGTCAAGGGAGTTGACCCTTGACATCATACACTATGGGAGTTGACCCTAGTGTTTCTAGAGGGTGTAGCCTCTAGAAGTCCACATGGAGTGCCATGTGTGACAAACTTTATCCAGATCGTACTCCTCTATGAATTGAGTTGAGTTGATCTGTAAGGACACTTATTTGAGAAGGGATAAGTGCATTTGGTCTTATATCCCAAAGTCCCATGTGGAGAGCACATGAGGACATGTCAAGGTAGTTGACCCTTGATGCCACAAACTATGGGGACTTGACCCTAAGTGTTCTTGGAGGGAGTAGCCTCTAGAAGTCCACATGGGAGTGCCATGTGTGACAAACCTTTGCTAATATGGTGGTTATGTACCACTGGCAGAGACTGCATGTCTCTGGACAGTAGTTGTGTACTAATATGGAAATATACCTCCCTAGCTAAGAGGGAGTGTTGATGTTTCAACATTGGGCGTAACTTCTCCTAGATTGGGCTGCAGACTAAAGGAGATAGGATACATTTATCATAAAGGTGCACTTGTGGTAAATGGGCCTAGACGTGGTCCTTCCTTGATCATGAAAAGGAATATTATGGACTCTACGTGCTTGAAGCGCTTTCCACGTGTCAGTTAGCATCATGCCAACATTCACTCACAGGGGTGTACTTGTGGTGAAAGCTCCTGGTGTGGTGTTTGTCCTAGTCATGGTGATTTGACAAGGAATAATAAAGACTCAAGATGTTATATGCTATTACATGCAGACCCAAAGTGAGCCTAATCATAGAGAGAGTTAATTGGCTCAGAGGGAGAGCCGCAAAAGGAGTTTCTCGTCGATTCAAGTGGGAGAGATATGTCTCCCAATACTGACAGACAAGTGTCATGAGTCTAGGGTGAAGTTTGTATACTTCAAAGACAAGCTTAACAGGTTGTAGAATGTCTCCCTCGTTGAGAGGGAGTGTTGATGTTTGGACAACATTGGGAAGACATTCTCTTAGAATAATAATTAATAATATGATTATTGATTATTAAATATCATATATAATATGTAAATGATAATAATAAATAGTTACTGATTATTCAAGGGACGCGTCCTTTCATGGATGGTCACCATATGTTCCCTATATATGGAACACTCATCATTGTAACAATATATTGATCATATATTATATGAAGAAAAAGAAAATTTACCACCATAAACACTTAGCACACAAGAGGGTGCTCACAAACCCTAGAAACCTAGCACCCAAGAGAGGTGCACACTTTTCCCAAGAACAAGTGTTTGTTGAAATTTCCAAACTCACACTTGTGATATGATTCCTCAATGGGGAATTTACCTTTACCTATATTAGACTAAACCTATCAACAGTAATGTCTATTGGCACAACAGGGCTGACCTTAATATCTTATAATATAATTAATAATTACCATATTAATTATATTTTACATTAAGGTGGGGCCAACCTGTACCCTTTACAAAACAATTAGGATTACAGGTAAGTCTGAATCTTGAACAATATAACAAGGGATCTTATACACCCACTATTTCCCAACCACTAAGGGCACATTTGTTTGTGCTCAGCCACATGGACGTCTCTCTATCTCACTGCATCTCGCAGGAGAACCACACTCACTAGTGCTCAGCCACTAGGATCACGTTCAATTGTGCCCATCCACAGGCACATCCAACTCAGCAGATATTCTTTCTCACTGCGTTACAGAGGAGGGTCATCTGGAGTTCATCATCTCAACTCTTTGCTTAGAGGAGGATAATACATCATTTCATATTTGTCTCAGAACGATGCACCTAGCTCATGGGATTTCACACGTTCACATGTTCTTAGCCACAGGCACATTCAACTCAACAGATCTTCTTTCTCACTACATTACACAAGAGAATCATCTAGATTTCATCTCAACTCTCTGCAAGGAGGAGGCCAACACAACATTCTAGTTCTGTCTCAGATAGGAACCACAAACCCAACTCAAGGGATTTCTCTCAGGTATATGTCCTAGAGGATGTCTCACACAGTTGTAATCATCAACACTCCCTCTTAGCTAGGGAGGCACTCTCCATCAATGCCAAGTCTCACACGGAAGTACTCAAACTTTGTCTTGGTTGTAGTCATCAACACTCCCTCTCAACTAAGGAGGTATTCTTCACCAAGCCAGTTTGGTGAATATGTCTACAATCTTCTCATGTGTAGGAAGGTACAACACATGTACTTATTTCCTATGCATCATGTCTCAGAAAATGATATTGTATCTCAACATGTTTCGATCTATCATGAAACAGAGGGTTCTCAAAGGGCTTCACACAACTCTGGTTATAATCATAGAATCCATCTCATGATCAAGTAAATTTGTCAGAAGTTTATGAAGCCACACTAATTTTCACACTCAATGCTATATACTATGATTCTATGGTACTCAAGGCCAAAGAGATTTGCTTCCTATTGTATCAGGAAACCATGGAAAAATCATATTGATTAAGGTTGGTTGTCATTGATGTCAACCCTTGAAGAAAACCCCATAGCACAAAGGTTTGGGTAATTGACCCAATATTGTTTGATGTAAGTATGACTCATTATTGTTTTTTCATGGTTGATAAGAAGTAAATATGGATGAACTCCAAAGTGGTCCCCTTATGGTGAAAGCCCTCACGGGAATACACTTTGTGGAGTAAGAGAACCCATGATTAATTATGGAATAATGAGATGAAGGAAAGTGAATTTGTCAGGGAAGATATCCTAGATGGATATTTCTTGTCATGTCATTTCCGGAGGTATGTGGAACGTCACATAATTCCTCACGGTTAGAGAGTTATGGCAATGAGAAGTTGGAGACCCCAGGTTTGGGTAATGGACCCAAGTTTGTTTGATGGGTAACAGTATGAGTTATGATATATTTTCAGATAATACTATTATATATGGATAGTACATGTCATGCCATTTCTGGTGGTATGTAGAACGTCACATAACTCCTCATGGTTTGAGAGTTATGGCCTTACGAAGTTGGAGGACCCTCATATGT